>JAQFYB010004685.1:0-15671 GCA_034694085.1 Pogonognathellus longicornis
ACGTCAAGATCCCGACTGTGCATATCCTAGGATCAAGAGAGATGAACATGCGTTTGCCTGCTTTTCCGGACTCTGATGATTATAAATCTTATTGCTCTCAATGGTGTAAGGTGTAGGTAGTGTACCTTTAAAATTATACGTTAGAACAGTAGCTTTTTCACTAAACAATTAAACCAATTTGGATAAATAAATCATCATAAAATGCAACCAGGGACAGAGTTCGTTGGGGGATTTAGTGAGCGAAGCCCTAGGAAATCTGGCCGAGAATCTCCCTCCCCCAACAGAAAATGTGAGAAAGCCCAGTCCCAGTAAATTTACGAAATCGCAGGAAATCCAGCCACGCCCCCGAAAGGGGATGTGGCTCGATTTTAGAAATTTGGGCAACAGCCAGGAAATCCAACCAATTTTTTTAGGAATCAGAAAGTGTAGGAATCTAAGTAATGTGAGTAATAACCACGAAACCCAAATGGGGTATAAATTTATTTTAGAAAGGGTAACTAATAATCGGCAAGTTTAGCCATGCCCACGAGGGCAAAATAATCGGCAAGTTGGGCCATTGAAATATTTGCGAAATCTGAGTAGTGTGCAGGAATTTCAATCACTATCAAATCAGTCAAATCTCTAATGGGTTGTAGAGCAGGTATATTTCCAACGATTTAGAAAATTTACACCACTTATACGATGTTTGCCGGACTGATTCATAGAATGATAAGGAAAAAATCAATTAAACTGACATAAGACAAACATCCGTCACTGTATTATTGGGAGGTTGATTATTATTCTTTCGTATGTTTCAAAAAAATACATTACATGAGTAATTAATGCAATTTTGTGTTCCAGGAATCGAGATTCTCGGTCACAAGTTCGATGTTTCTGTAGTGAATTCAAATCCAACCAAATGTGAGTCTAGTGAAAAAAATCTCGACGAGACATTGTTTAAGGATGATTCAGTCCCTTCTTGTGCTCCCAAAAGCCCAGAAAATGGAAAGCTACTAAAATGTTTATATTGCGAAAAGACATTCAACCAAGAGTGTCATAGAATCCGTCATCACAATACTCATACTGGGGACAAACGTTATAAACGTACACTTGGTCATCAGAAATTCGTTTATCGAAGCAACAAGAAAATATGTGAAGTAACTCACAAAAAGGAAAAAGCATTTTATAAATGCTCTTATTGTGCAAAACGGTTTCTTGCGCCTAGCAGTGTACAATCTCATGAAAGAACTCACACTGGTGAAAGACCTTTTAAGTGCTCATTTTGCAATAAGCGATTTAATCAACGCATAAATCTGCAGCGTCATGAAAGAACTCACACTGGAGAAAAACCTTTCAAGTGCTCATTTTGCAGTATTCAATTTAGTGACCCTAGTTGTCTAAAGCGTCATGAAAGAATTCACACTGGAGAAAAACCTTTCAAGTGCTCATTTTGCAATAACAAATTTAATTGTTCCAGTAATCTGGGGCGCCATGAAAGAACTCACACTAGAGTAAAACCTTTGAAGTGCTCATTTTGCAATAATAGATTTTATCAATTCAGTCATTTGAAGCGTCATGAAAGAACTCACATGGGAGAAAAACCTTTCAAGAACTATCAACAAAGAGATCACCAAGAGCAAGTGTCATCTTTAATTAGCCAAGTCGGCACTCAAAAGGAAGGTTCTTCTTTAGAACGTTTGACAAATCAAGAGCAAATGCATTCCACAAGTTCCATGAAATTTAAATGTTCGTTTTGCGAAGTGGCGTTTACTCACGATGAAGAAAGAGCTAATCACGAGAAAATTCATAAAGG
The DNA here is from genome assembly GCA_034694085.1 of Pogonognathellus longicornis. NCBI lineage: Eukaryota > Metazoa > Arthropoda > Collembola > Entomobryomorpha > Tomoceridae > Pogonognathellus > Pogonognathellus longicornis. The sequence goes on from JAQFYB010004685.1 coordinate 1,793, forward strand.
AGAAGATACAATTGTGAACAATAATATAATTGAAGGAATTTAACTTGTTCATTGACAATATTTCAAATATAATTTTTAACCTCTTGTAAATCCAGTGTATTTTATATCCAAGTGAAGAAAGTTTAATATAAACATGTACTATAAACTACCAGAAAAAAAACCTCATTTATCATTTGAAAGGTCTTATCATATTTTTTTAATTAATTGCATTGAATTCAGATTGTAAAGTTAAACCTGAATAGTACTTTGCTGTTCGGTAGGTGGTATAAAGTTTTGGATGTTAAAGGAATACGGTTAACTAAATATTTTAACCATCCTTTAATTTTCAATTCATATAAATTATTATGTGCAAATAATTGAAATAATTTTTTATTAAGAAACGTATAATTTGAATTAATTGACAACAATTTTAAACATAAATAGGCACACTTAAACGTTATACCTCAAATTGGCAGCCGCCTCACCCCCTGCCAAATCCAGCAAATGCACACTTAATGCTGATATTTCAAAATCACATTGCCCGTCATAGACGTAATAAGTATAACACACTTCTTTCTCTTGTACCAGTCTTGAAATTTACCATTTGGCATTTAAGGGGGCCTGGCACAGCGTCAAATGAAAGGCACTTTTCTGTTCAGTGTGGAAGGAAAATCCTACTACCACTCTGCCTTTTAGATTGAATCGGGTAGCCATGAACTATTGATTACTTGTAATAAACAGCTACTCACAAATAACGCGTTTGCGCGATGTAATACAATGATGAATGATTTTCGGCAATATACAGTGTTACACCAAAATTCCTATATTCCAATAGGTTTGTGTTGCATACTTTTTGTTACACACCTTAGTATTTTTTTAGAATTTTCACATGTTAGTTTTGACAAGAAATCTCAAGAACGAAATTAAAAGTGGAAGTTAAATGAATATATCACATTCCTATTAGTTAGGAGAGGATATCCCTGGGAGTCATTTCTGCGATTTTTCATCTCGAACAGGGAGGGGTGTTGCCCGGGCAACCCCTTAATTTTGACAGTTTACACTAGATATTATTGACATTTTGTTAAAAACAATATAATATATTAAATAATAAGTATTAATTAGTGAGAATATTTTCCTTTCTTCAATTTGCTAAGACAAAATATATAAGAAAAGACACATATAATATAAGCCTGTAGTGCTTGAACCAGCAAAATTTGAACCTCAATATTGTCTTCAATGTCTTCTTTAGTCTCTGATTCAATTGCGCATTACAATTAAGAGCAATTAACGAAACTAATAAACTTTTGGGAAAAGACCCAATACATTAGCCGTCAAATTTTTAATAATAATAATATATCATAAAATTTGGTGAATCAAAAGCTTTAGAAAAAATAATTTCTAAAGTAAATATGATAAAACACTTCTAGATTCTGGTTAACATTTGCCAACATCTCTAAAAAAATAACGAGCAAATCGTTGGTGATGCAACAAACTCGCGATTTGCTCACAAGAGCTGCGATTTGCTCGCAGGAGCAAAATAAAATTGGAATATGGATTTTATTCTTGATTTTTGCTAGACAAGAATTTTGACTTTTTTGATCGGGCAACCCCAAATTTCAATCCCAGCTACGCCCCTGATCTCGAATATGCTTAAAATCTTATAAAATACGATCCCGCCAATTTTTCATCAAAATTTTCGTTTTTAATTGACATTTAAACATATTTTTTAAACTTTTTTTAAACGCTTTGACTCCAGGGCGTTTTTACAGATTAAATGATTTCTCCGGATTGGAGAACAAATTCAAAATTCGGGGTTATTTGCTTTGGAAGCTAGATTCTTGCTATTTCATAATGTGGTTTTAGTTTTTTGAAAAACTGAAAACCGTATACCTTATTCGGTTTTTTCGGTTTTTTCCACAAAAATCCGGATTCAGCCTACATCTTTCACTTTTTTGAAAAACTAAAACCACATTATGAAAGAGCAAAAATCTAGTTTCAAAAATAAATAGCTTGAATTCTGAATTTATTCCCCAATCCAGAGAAATCATTTTATCTGTAAAAAAGTCACTTTAGTGTGCAGTGTCACCTTAACGTTAACGCGGCTCTCAAACTCATATATATAATAGAGTGTTATCGTTTTTTACTTATAACTTATAACGTATAATTTATAACTTATAACTTATAATTTATAAGTTATAAGTCGAGTTTCGGTGTTATGTTGACGTATAATTATAATTATATGTCAAGCACTTTTTACGTACTGACTTATAACTTATAAATGTAGACCATGCGCATTAGTTGCAAAGGTAACAAAAACTGCGGGAAAATTCACGGGATGATCAAAATACAGTAAAATTGATCAAGGAAAATAATGGAACATCATCAATTCTGCTACACCTCTGTTACGATCTTATGAATTTAATTATTTGACTCTTAAAATTGGTGCAAAATGGGGAAGCCGAAACTGAAGGATTTAGATAAAGACAAAACGAAGGTAAGTATAAATGATATAATTATTGCATTAATTCACCATTTCGCACTTTGATTATGTACATTTCTATTGGATTAATATTCTCATTAAATCTTTTAGAGGAAACCCCGGTTTGGATTTTTTACCGAAAAGGATATTGCATTATTACAAGCAGCAGTTACACACAATCCCTGGCAGTTGGGAGAAAAAAATTGGCAGGAAATTGTCCAAACATTTTGTGAGACCTACAAAAATAGTGTGACAGTACGAACTGCTAAAGCAAGAGTACAGCTGCTTCTTAAAAAGCATGGAGATCAATATATGACCAGCAATCAAAAGTGATTCACTAATCTAACTTTTATTTTTGATTTAATTTGGACAGAATAGGTAATTTTAAGTACATTTAACGTATTATACGTTTTATTTTTTATAGAAGTGGGACAGAAGAAGAGATTTCTGAACGAGGTTCTCTGTTGAACGAGATACAATCATATGTTGCAGAATCAGAAGCGTCGATAAATACGCTCGTGGGTCCTAGTGATTCAAGTGAAGAAGAAATTGAACACGAAAATGCTGTAGTTACATCAGCTGAAGTAGAATCTGAACTTGGTGAACTACCAACTAAAAATTTGGTTACATCCAGATCTGAAAAAAACGCAGCGAACAAAGAACGTGCTGCACTTTTAGAAAGTTAGTAAATCTTACAATGTATATAATTTTACACTATTCCCTGGCTAACATGAGTTAACAGTGATAATTTAATAATATTAAACAACTTTCGCAGATGCACCCGAACCAAATGCAATGCGGCGAAAAAGAAAATTGAATGTTGAAGATCAAATGATTGAAAAGAAACAGGAGCATGAAATGAAGATGGACATTCAAAAGCTGGAGCTAGAAAAGAGTAAACTAAATTTAGAAGAAACGAGAGAAGCGAGACTGGCTGATGAAGGGCGTCGAAGGGATGAGTTAGCAAAGCAGCAGTTAGATTTCCAAAATCAATTAATGCAGGTTATGATGAAGATGGTGGAAAAGTAAAATAAGTTCCCATTCGTGTTATTTGTACCAATCCAATGTTTAATTAATTAAATACTTGTCATTAAATAAATACAACTTTATAAAATGATGTACAGAATGTTTATTCCTGAAATACCCTAAATCATAATAAAATTAGGACATGTATTCCTCCAAGCTAGGAATCCGACTTCCAAAAATGTCAGCTATTTGATTTTTGCCCCTCAAGCAACTCTGACAGTTAGAAAGTAACGCAGCTACAAAATACATTTGCTTTAAAGGTTGTAGGTAGACTTTTTGATTTTTTGCATAATCAAGAAATGCAAATTGTTGCAGTATCTTGCCAAACCCATACTCTACACTAACACGCAGGGCTGACATCGTACGATTAAATTCCTTTTGTTTTTCACTCAATGTTGCAGCGTTTTTGAATCCAACCTTAATATATTTTTGGTTTGCATACCCGGGATCTCCATAAACAGCATACCACGTACCATCTTGATTGTTGAGAAACGTATCCTCTTCAAGAAATTTACTTAGGTAGAGTATGGCAGAATCATGTCGTCTTCCCATAAAGGGGCCATCCAATCTTCCTACTAATCCATTGGGAAGTACAATACTTTGATATTTCACTACGTGCTTTTTCTTATAACCACTGTACAAATCTCGTTGAGCATAGGTCGGTCTACAGATTGGTCTTGCAGTTCCGTCGATAAATCCAACGATGTTTGGATAAGGACTTCCGGCTAAACTGCATAACTTTTGAATAATAAACACAGAAATGAAATAAAACTTTGTAACCTTAAGGTGCATACTTGTGATGTTTTTTTAATATAATGTTAAATTACATCTGAAAATTCCTGTAACTTTTCTCTAGTTATATAACGCTGTTGTATTTTTTGTAGCTTATGGGCATGATGACTGTAGATCCTATAAATCATCCAGTTGAAAATTTTTGATAGGTTCCCTGGGTCCCGATTGAACATCTGGACTAAATCGATTAGTCTATTGGGGTAGCAGAGACGTCTCAATAATATACAGAGTCCTTCAATTCCTTAATAATATTAAAACCCAGTGTTTGATACAGCAATTATACTTATTCTTAGTTAATCATTAAATGTGCATGTACGAAATTTACAAAAAAATGTTTACCGGTAAATTTTGTTTTGTTTGGAAGGAAACAAATGGGAGGAATTTTAAGCACTATTAATAAGCGTTTAATTTCTTCAGGTGAGAATCTGAACCATAGTAAGCATTCAGAGATGCTGTAGTTTGAAAATACAAACGGAAATTTTCTTGAGTAATTTGGCCTTATGTTTTTGCGTTTTTTCATTTTTTTCATTTTCCAATAGTCTAATGTTGAAATAACACCCTTCAAACAAAGATTTCTTAAAGCTCTCACTGTAAACAGAAATCATGTGCAAAACTTTAGTATACTAATAAAATTTGATAGTTGGAATAATTTAACAGTTTTTACTAACTTAAATGGATTTTTACCTGAAAGTTTTGCCATTGTGTAGGAATTTAAAATGTTATTTTTCCTTGAGAATGAAATGCAATTGAAAAATGGATGTGATTGATGTATCCAGATTTTTTGACTTTGGCGGTATTCAGATATAATTTTAAATCATAAGTGATAAAACTGATGTATGAAACGATAACTCTGGTCACTTATAAATTATAACTTATGATTTATAACTTATAATTTATAAGTTATAATTTATAAGTTATAAGTCAGCGTCAACGATATCACCCTAATATTATATGTGAAATGTGAATATTCGTCAATAACTTCAGTTTACCCCTTAGCAATGCATCCTTTCTTTCGCATTGCACATAACTTAAAATCATTGAAGCTATAAGGAAATTGAAGCGTGGCTCTTGATTTATTGATTTAGTTTGAAAATTACATGACCTGACTTCAAACTTCTATAGTTGTAGCTTGTAGGTACTTGTACTATTTTATAATTCTCAATGGGATATTGGTTATTATAGGTTAGGTTCAGGTTTTTTAACCAATTTTGACCTAAATGTTTGCTTCTGGGATATGTACGTCAGTACGTGCATATCACACAAAGACAAACACAATCAACATTAAAGTTTAGTTTAAAAAGTTTGTTGGTCATTTGTGATTGATCTCAGTTCCATATATGACTTGGTAGAAAATTTTCCAGTATGCGAAACTGTTCAGTTATTCAGCTATTTTATTTGTCAACTTTTTTTTGAAAAATATTGTAGTCTTTTCCAAACATTGAATATTGGAGAACAACAATAGCGAATAAAAATGACAAGAAAAAAAATCCCAATATCCCAGTGATTGGTGATCAGTGATATGTATAGTCTCTCTACATTCAACATTCTAGAGAAAACATTTTCGTATATATATGATGCTTCAAAAAGCGGCCTCCAAATACCAAAACTGTGCTTGTATCAAATTTTCTATTAAAACTAAGGTCAGTTGCACTAATCATTTTATCGACTTGCATTAACTTTGTATGTATGCTAAAGTTAATAATTTATGATTCTACTTCTAACTAATATTTCTGTTTTAATTAGAATGGATATTATGGTATCGTATTACGTGAGAGCATCTTACCTGGATAGTCCATAAAATTGTACACAACTTTCAGGTATGCATATTTCAAAAAAATCCTCGGCTTCCAGGGGCGATAAAAGAATTATAAATTCGAATTAAGTGTTAGTGGTGACCGCTGGGTTTTGTGATAATTATTAAGGTTGGAGTAGAGGAAGTGGGGTCGCACGACTTAGTACTTTATATGGGATGCAACATTTATTTTGGACTTAGAGAAATTGTCTTGGTGGCAAGAACAGTTATTTATTTTGGACTTAAAAATAGTGTCTCTCATCACCCCAAACTTCTCTAAAGCTTGTCTCACATTACTCTAAACCGGAGTTGGAATTTCTGTTTATGGTGTCCCACGGGGCGCCGGGTGCCCCGCGGGTCACCAAATTTGTCCGTAAATGCAGGTTTCTCACCCCCGGGCCCAAAAAAGTCATTTTGCGGGGTTTTGTCAAAAAATATTTTTGGTGGCCTCGGGCACCTAGATTCTTTTGAGTACAACAGTTGTTCTCATTCATTTGGAAAGATGAAAAAACAATTAAAAGATATATTCTATCCGTAATAATTGCCATTACGGAGGATGATAAAGAAGAATTATCCATCGCCATCCTGCCTGTGGATATGTTTTAAAATTTTGAAAATGAAAGACGAACGCTAAATTTGCGAATCAAATTATATTAGCAAAAAAATCTGTATTTTTTGTTAATTTTTACAGAACTTTTTTGCGGGGCTGGGAAGTCAGTGGTGCCCCGCGGGGTACCACTGGAGGCACCCATGGTGCCCGGGGCACCGTTTGTGCCCTGCATTTTTTCCAACCCCGCTCTTAACCTTCCTAAACCAAACTTAGTGGATTCGGTAACCTCGTTTATCGGGGGATTCGGTGTCCTCGCGTTTACTTGGGGGATTCGGTTACCCAATCTCCCGAGTAAACGGGGTAACTGAATCTCCAAAATAAACGTGGTAACCGAATCTCCCGAGTAAACGGGATAACTGAATCTCTCGAGAAAACGGGGTAACCGAATCCTCCGAATAAAGGAGGTTTTACCGAATCTACCAAGTTCGGTTTAGGAAGGTTTAGAGTAATGTGAGACAAGCTTAAGGGAAGTTTAGTTTGACGGGAGACACTGTTTCTAAGTCCAAAATAAATATTGCCACCCAGACAATTTTTTCAAAAAAATATTCTCGAAAAAAGTCAAAGTTGAAACTCAAATGTTGTATCCCTGAAAATATGGCCACCTTGTCACCTTCATAGTATGAAGTTTCAATGTGTTTCCATTTTTATTATGTTCCTTAGTTTATATATTTTTTAATTCAAATTAATTCATGATTATAATTCTTATTTTTTTTAGTTAGAACCAAAACATACATTAAATGTGTAACAAATTGAGTATATTTGGGCAAAATATGAATATAAAATGCAACAAATGCGCAGTGCAAAAATATTTAAATTTTTTGACAAATAAATGTTTTATTATAGTTTTTACCTATTTTTGTAGTGTAAACTATACATTTTGGCCAGGAGGTGGTGGGGCCTCTGTTTGAGGCCAGAGGGAAAGCTATACGTTCGTAGAAGAAGTGACGAATGGAGGCATCTAGAATGATTTATGTTAGACAAAAAATTGGGGGCTAAGGATCGAAATGGGATAAAACAAAGAAAAAAGAAAAGGGAAACCTGCAAGGCCGAACCTACAGAATCTTCTAAACTTTCTGAAGAACTGAAACCTAAAATTAATTCAGAATTTAAATTTACAAATTTTCTGACAAATCGAACGGAAATGCCAGCTTGACCCCAGTTTAAATGAAATCAACCTGACCTATAGATGTCAGGTTATACTTTAAAACCCTATTTCAGGGATGAAATTTTTCCTAGGGACCCGTCGGCGATTTCCTGGTGGGGGCAGGGTAGTCCGCTCCAAATTTCCTGGGGACCCTGAATTCCGAAATCCAAGCCGCGCCGGCGCAAAATTTCATAAACACCTGCCGCGCCCCCTTCGGGGGCGGGGCTGTATTTCCTAAGATTTCCCCTAAACACCTGCGAGCGATCTTCGGGATCGCGTCTGGATTTCCTATAATTTATCAACTTTCCATGGTTTTGTCACATTTCCTTGTGGGGGGAGGGTCTCGGCCAGGTTTCCTGGGGACCTAGGGTCCCGAAAAAGTTCCATCCCTGCCCAATTTGAACGTTGCAAATGTTTTACAAGTCACTCAATATTAGATTGGTGTAGTCATGACTTCTTATAATTAACTTTGAGATTTTCATATAATTGACCTTTAGTGATCTGCAGCGGTCCAACTAGAAGATAAAATTTATTCCACCACTACTCCTGAGGTCATACGGGACTCATATTTTGAAATTGGGCGTAATGGAACGGAAAGACCTTTCGCAATGTAGTCTTTACTTTCTCCTTTAGAAAAAACTAATACTACAAAGGTAAATATTTTATTATCATATTCATAGTGGTTCGGGTAGCCCAAACAAAGGTTTTAATCCTATTCATTAATTTTTCTACCCACCAACATATGACAAAATTGCGATCCAGCTTAGAACCGAACACAATGATACTATGATACGGTCTTAACAAATTACGGTTTAAATCCACTTGTACTTACACTTCCCTTTCAAATATTTCACATTGGCTTCGAAAAAATTGCTCTAAATTGTTGAAACAGTCGATATAATAAGAATTTTCTATTAAAAAAAGAAATATATAACTTCCATTTTTCAAAATTCATTATTTTTATTCTTTCCAAAATTAAAATGTATTTTTAATGTTATGTCTCTAACTGTATGTCATAGATTATAGATGTCAAATATTTACCAAAATGTTGAATGATTTACTCAAAATCTTATATTGTGTATTTTTTATGGTTTCAGATATCAGCCTGCTTGAATCCTCACTGAGAATGGTTTTAGATTCCAATACGTTCGATTTCCTGTCCCTGATGGCTTCGGAGATGACAAAACTCAATTGAAGTAGCCTAGTAATATATATTATAGATTTGATCAAATACTAAAGCGCATTAGTTAATAATGACTGGGTAGATAATGAATATATTATTTTAGTTTAGTTAGTGGACTTCATTACTTAGCTTTTCCGATTAGAAATATTTGGTGGAATAGGATAGGTAGATAGACTACAATAAGTTTATATTTGACTGCAATAAGTCTAATCTCAGGACGGCACATTCTTTACAGATACAGACTATTGTCGTAGCAAAAAGTCTATAGGGCTATTATTTATCGAATTCGTCGAATTGTTACTACAGTTGATACGAAAGTGGGTGCTTGCTGTCTGTATGTAAATTGCGTTTGAGTATTTGATTTTATGAAATAGCGAAATATTCACAACACTAAAACATGTAAATATTTCGAAATAGGCTCTGGATTAAGTTGAAAATAACAGATTTAGTATAAGTACTACCAAGTGTACTTACGAGTAAACTTTTATTGATACTACTAAAGTCACATTTTCCATCATACAATTGTCCCTATAAGCAATCTCATCTGCGATATTTTTAAATAACTAGTTCAATTGTTGGAGAAACGGCCACATGTGTAACAATGTGGTCAACATAAACATACGCCGCTATTATTAAAAATGGCAGATGGTTATTGTTAGGTACACTATTCAAATATTGGCTAAGGTAAAATCGAGAAACTACAATAGTTAACGAAGCTTCATACTCAACGCAACTATTTCACACTATCTGGTATTATCATTTTCCTAAGCGTCAAAGTTCAAGGTATGCAACTTTAAAATACGCAATTTTACATTTGTGAATGTGTTCTCTGAGACTCTCTCAGTGTTTATAAAATTTCTCTATCTGCTCGATAAATACTTTTAGTAGAACATCCAAATCAATCTGAATGAACATTTCCTAATTCTAATCTAAACCATGCACATGCCAACAGTGCAGTATCACACTTTACATATAAATCGTGACAGTGAACTAAATTGTTTACTCAAAGTCTCTCCACACTCTTTCAGCGTTTTTATAACCATTTTGTCTTTTTCCAGTTAAATCTTTTCAGTTAAAATTTCACGAGTTGGTAAACATGTTTACTCAATTTTTTCCACACCAGTCATGTAACTGTAAGGGTAAGCCCCTTTTTGTAATAATGGTAGTGATGAAGTTGCCATATTCATTTTTCTGAAATTATGTATGCTAACTGTGTTATGAGTAGGATTTTATAAGGTCGCCAATAATATATTCATAAATAAATTCAACGAAAGAGTGAATATCTATTCTACGGAAGAGAAATATTATGAGAGAATATTATATGATCGTGAACAGAAATTGGTGGAGTGAGCTAGAATGTTGCTCTCTCCCCCATATTCTTCAGCTATTTACTGTGCTCTAATGGAGCAGTTCAGGAGCGTGAGTCTGTAGGTAGAGAGCAGAAATGGGAGTGATTTGAATATTTACGAGTTGAGTTGTTCGCAGGAATTTTTATAGTTAAGACAATGGGCAAAATAACAAAAGGCGACTTCGTCTACCAAAGTGATGCCTTGCAGAAGTTTGTCTGATGTGATCTTAAATGAGTGTTATAATAGTCGTAGTTCGCAATATGGGTAATATTGGAATTAGGATAAATGGTATACGTATTACGGTAGCGACAGTATTGCTATAACTACAAATATTGGTGGTTATGATGAAACTGATATTCGTATTAGTAGTATTTACTGGACGTAATAGCACAACCTTAGAGCAGAAATCAAATGTGCGGTTTGCTGCCTTGAAAAGACATATTTAAACTCATTTATTGAAGGACCATTTACCCTATGTAAATTCATTTAAAATATTAAAAATATTTATAACATGCTAAAACGAACGCGTTTGCCTGAAAACGCGTTTTTGGGCATTAAAAAATATACCCATATATTTTCAATGTAAATGTAGGCAAACATATTCGGCCATACTCCACATTCAAAATCGACTCAATTTGCCTTGAAAAGACGTTTTTATACTTTGTAAACTAAGAACTGCGTTTGTAACTTTGTAAACTTTACCGTAGTTGCATAGATAATACATTCTAGAATTTCCATCTTTTCTAATTAGTATGCATCTCAGAGTCATAATTTTGGTGGTAATACCTTGACTTACAACAAATCGAGTTAATTAGGTTTTAAATATTAATGTCATTTATTATATACGCGTGTTTATATCAAATGAACTATCAACCTGAAGAGCAGTTTTGCTCTTGTAGAAGTATCTTGCCTTTCGGAACTTTTCATGATACTTGATAGTTTGGCTGCCAATCTACAAAAACTTCAAAAATGTACGAAAAGAGATATTCAATTTCTTGTAGATTTTAAACTGTACTTTTTACCCACATCCGTAAAATGTCAAATTTGTAGCATTCAATGTGTTTAGACTCTACTACAGGAATTATTCAAATATTTTTAACTCTGGACCTTGATATTTTAGAGCTTCACTCAAACCTCCGAAAATATTCCTATTGTATTGCTAATTAATATCCACGCTATGAAAATAGGCCGTTCAGGTGGAATTTTGGAGTAAATCCACAAAAACTACTAAATAATTGGAAAAAAGTCAGGATTTATTTAAACATTTTTAACTCTGAACCTTGATATTTTAGAGCTTCACTCAAACCAGCCAACATGTTCCTATTGTATTGTTAATGAGTAGAGTCTAAACACAATGGTAGCATTTCTAATTAAATATAGGTGGATTCTACCACAGCTTACGGAATGGGAATTATAAAACATAATACATTGGTTTAACGGCTTCCGTTAAAATAAATGTATTAAATTTCACATTGCAGAGTTGTGGTAGTACCATTGAAATTTACATTTTAAATTCCAGCATGAGCCGAGTTGAATGTAGATTATATCATACACTTAAACTGAAAAGTCTTACAATACAAAGAGGGTTTGGTTTATGAGAATGCATTAAGAGAATTTACAATATATTGCTAGAATGATGATATTTAATGTAGTGGAATAATTGTAGAAAATATTAAATATATTATTTCAGTTTGTTTGTCTCACGAATGGATGATGGACGCTGGCAACAGAAAACCAAAATATTAAGTAGTTAAGATTTTTTGTCATGGTAGGCATAGCTTAATTATTTAAACAATCGATTAGCTGGAGTTGTGTGGACTTGAACTATGGTGAAGTTCATAGAAAACTACAACGCATCCCAATTTTGTAACAGTTGGATAACTAATAAAAATTAAAGAATGTAATAATAAAATATTCAAATAAAAGGACAGGATCTCCTAAAAAACAAATTAAATTATAAGTAAATAGGGATGACATTTAATTTAAAAATTAATACTAAAATCGTTACGCTTAGCAATGCCTAAAGCAAAACGGATGGTTATGGTACCTGCAGAAAATTGAGATTAGGTATCCCAGAGAAAATATCTTCAAAAGAAATATAGTTCTTCTGTTCAGTATAGATAACAACAAGGTATCGTACACTTCCACAGTTGGGTGTCATTGAATGACAATGCATGTTCCATGTTTTTCAATGTCCAACTATGCATGTTGTACTCTGTAGACTCTCTATGGTACTAGCTCACAGGGTCTACCTATTTATAACATGCCAATTATTATGTGTCTAATAATAACTAATATTTTACTTTGAAATCAAATCAAAAGATTTTATTGATTTATTTGAGTATTTGTAAGTAGAAAGCCGGGAGAACATTGGAGATTAAATCATTTGATACATTTATTTTTACCTAATACTATGCTACACCGTATATTCTCTAACACAATTATCATTTACGGAGTAAAATTTGAATATGTAATATTATGGTGAATATTACAATATTATTACATAATGATAGCTGAGAATACGATAGGAAACTGCCTTAAAAACAGGGCACATACTAAATTAATTGATTGAGGCTGATAGTTTTTGCGCTTACGTCTTCCACAGTGAAACGTCCTAATAACTCTATTATATATCAAACTCTTTCACCTTAGCCAATGCGATAATGGTAATAATATTGCAGTTGGCCAAAAGTATATTCCATTGGTACGGTATATACGAAGTCATGATTTTAATTGAAATGGATATCTACAATGACGTGAGAAAGGATTCTTACAAAAGAGGTTTGTAAGTAATTTACATTCTTAGTCTATATGTAGCTTTGTCTTTATAGGTATAGGCAATTGTCTTGACACTAAAATGTTCATGTCTAATTTCTCTTGCAAAACGTGTCTGAATAGTGTGAATAGACGTATAGAAGTAGAGGTGCGTGGTAATAGCTATATGACCAGAGCTGTAGATGTGGAATCAAAACGACCGTTAAAACGTAAGATTAGCCAGTTTCTACTCAAGCCAATACTTGCGAGCCAATACGTATTTGCTTTGGCTAGTAGAATTTCGTAGCCGACGCAAATAAGTATTGGCTGCCGAGAAATAGGTTAATCTTACGTTTTAACGGTCGCGTTATTCCACAGCTACAGCTCTGTATATGACTGGTACTCATAAGTTATTTTTTTAATGGATGAAAACAATAGCAAAATATTTAGAATAATCGATTTTGAGACAATAACATTATTATTTACCTAACGGTTCAATTTCCGTTACAATAACTGAAACGTATATCTGCTTGCAGTATCTAAATAGCGTTTTATTAGCAACTGAGTTTGCCAAAAACTCTTTGACACAAGTCTTCCCGTCAAAATGTTGCAAATAACACTTCAGAGTTACAACCTTTTATAGTAGGAATATACCTACCTCAGATCACAACACCTTTGTGGTGTGTTAATAATAACCAGACATCGGACTTGCATGCATATGCAAGTTTTTATAGAGCGTATCTACAACCCAAAGCTTTAGGATATACATGT
>JAQFYB010004686.1:0-15660 GCA_034694085.1 Pogonognathellus longicornis
AATCTGTTTTCACTATATTTTTACGTCCAGTGGTTCAGAGCACAAATGGTAACAAAACGAAGAGTTTTTTTAAAAAATGTAGGCTCTTTTAACATGGTGTTTTCATTCTGAGTTGCTATTATTAAGGTAGATTAATTATAGATATATAATAGAATTTAAAAATATTGTTCTTTGATGATATTGTGAATCGCCAGATTTATTTCTGAGCTTCGTTTATAATGTACAGTTCAATTGTGGAAAACAATGAAGTTACAGAAGTAGAGTATGAAAGTTTGCATGATTATAATAGGAACTACAATGAGTAGAATGTATTGAAAATTAAAAATATTTACACTTCATTTAAAAATTATTGTAGTAGAGGTGTACATGCATAGGCATACATGTTATTGCGCTTTAATTTTTTGTACTGCAGCAATATAAAATAAGGGTACGCATAGTCCACATATTAGTTGATCAGTAACGTAGTTTCGTAGAACTGAGTCAAAATCTGAGCAACTGAGAAAAATCTAGGGCTCTGATTGGCTACAGAGTCTACGCGACCATCTACGTAGCTACGCGACGATTTCCTAAATCAGTTTTACGTCGCAGTTAAAAAGCATGTTGGCCTCCACTCGTCGCTGTAGTTACGCTCAACAAAATAACACGGTGCACGCACACATGTCACTTCTCAGTTTCTCACGCAGGCGCTTTCAACTGATATTCTACTAAAGTACACAGCTGATCAACTAATTTAAGGAACCGTGTGTACCGCTAATATATAATTTAGATCATTTTAACAAAGTTTTCAATTGCAAAATCGTAAATAGTTTTAGTTATATACAATTTAAATGGAATTTTTAAACTAAGTTACTCCAACTATGGAAGGGGTATAATCCATTTTAGAAATTAAATGTAGTAGTAACCGTTTGGTCGCGTTCGATTTTTATTTAAATCGTTAGAATGTAGTTGGAAGTAGTATAAATATACCCCTTGCATTATGGTAAATGCTCGGAGTATTATTCAACATTTATAATAGGATAGGGAGGCAATACAATTTGCAGTATTGGTTATTGTTAGACATTGACTTAATATTAATATTTCTCTTGCAGTGTATTGTTAATTTTATCAGCATCAGTTAGTCTTCCCCTAAAAACAAAGTAATGAACTTTTTGAAAACGTCCATAAACTCATCGAGAGGTTTTGAATCCATCATAAAGTAAGACCTTCATAGCAAATTATATAAAATCATTAAATGTAGCAAATGCAGTTTAAACATGCGTTTTTGTCGCATAGTCATTTCCACTTCAGACATATCATACTTTAGTCAACGGAAGTGAGGAATGATGAATCATTTTCTTGTTATGTCATTAATTGGCCTTTGATGAAAAAGCACTGTTAATTTATTTACTTCTTTGCTGTCGTCTACTCTTGTAAGTCGTAGTCTGCCGCATCTCTTGATTTGAGTTCTGAAGCTCTTTAATGGTCGGTTAATATTTTGAGTAATAACATTGGCTATGAGCTGAATGTAGCCTCCAATTTAAATTTTTTGAAGGGATATGGCATATTAATCTAAATATTTGTTCGGACTGTGAAATGTTATACACTTGTAAGTGTATTATTGTTATAACTTCAGTTTTTAATTGATCAGACTCCATTTGTGTATTGTGTTTTTATATGTAATGAATACTACCATCTGTTTTTTTCGTCAGCACATGGTTCATACTTCGTATCATGAATTATATCATTTTTGCCTTATCATTATTGAAGGTATTCACGGCAAATTTCATAGGCACTACTCAATCATATATAACGGCTTGGATTTATATGCTTATATACAAATTGCCTAACAGTAAACCGAATTTGATAGAAAACTATGATAAAAGTGGGTACTCTTCTTTAACTCTTGTTGCAAATCCAAATGTAGACTCTTGAATATTCTAATATTTTCCACTTCAGAGCGACAAGGATAAGATATGAGGTGTAAGGTGTAATGATGCAATTTCTTATTACGGTATTAATTGACCTCTGATGGGCTATCATTGTTCGCCGAAAGTTACATATTAAATCCATATAAGGGATGTAAAAGATATTTTAATGATGTGATGCTTAACCAGCTTAATTTATTTCTTTATGTAATGTTTGGATAAGTATATTGTGTGTCCAAGTTTAATTAATTTCTGAATGACAAGGTGCACTATGGAATAGGTTTAAAATGTAAACAATTCAGATTTATTATTAAATTGATCGCTCCAAGACAAGTCTTGTCCCGCTGTGGTAACTCTGTGGTTTAATTAATGTCTTCGATGTACTTTTTCCGGATTATCGTTTAAAATGGGCTTTATATAAATAATTTAGATTGATTGGTATTAGGAAAATTACAATTAATTGTATTCAATTTGTTACTTGATTTGTACTTGTTATTGGTTAGCGAATGATTGTACATTCGAATTTTCAAACATTTCCCTGTTTTCCAAAGGTATGGAATGGGGCTTATTATAACTTATCTTAATTTATTTGACAATACTATTATACCACTGGTTTAAAGGTAAATACATCTCGATGATACAGCGGGTAGCTATGGTAGCTACCTGTACCAATCATATAGTTATGAGTCGTAGAATTATTCATTTCTCCCTCTGATTGGGTGCTGGTAAAGCCCTCATAGTTAGTTCCCCACTTTTACCCAAATTGTATTGTTTGCTACAATTGTTGGTAATTACATTTGTCCATTATTGGGTGTAGCTATAAATCATAAATATCACAGTAGTTGAAATGTTTAATGTTTTACATGATTTAACCACTAAGAACTTATTTACATGTTATTTTAATATGTTGGTACTCGTTTACATACACGAATGATAGTACACTAAAATAATTAATTAGCTTAATGTAATAATGAAGATGTTAATTAGTATTATTACATTACATGTTGTACACTTGGTTAGTTAAATGATAATAAATAATATGTTTGTTCTTGCGGATCTGATTTAAACAATTCAATCCATCATTTTTATTATTGGTATTTTAATCAGACGATTTTTAGAGAGGGTGTTATGCTGTATTAATGCATGCCTTGTACCACAAGCCATATAAAAATTTAGAACTTTGTTAAACATGTAACTTTTATCATATTTGTTTGAAAATTTGTAACTGCATACTATCTTATTCGCGTGTTTCTACGCGAATAAGTTTCCACGTTTTCCAATGATTATAACTATAATGTATTTTAAAACCTGTTAATAATCAATAAATATCAACCTTTTTGGTCGATGTAGGTACATTTTCACTTATTTTGTATTAACAAATTTAAATTGTTTAATTGTTTAATTTAAATTGTTATTTGAAACATACTGTAAATTAATCTTAGCAAAAATGTGTTGTTTCTATTCGTTCCTTCATTCTTACACAATATTTATATAGCATTGTTACTGTATTATTTGTATGTAGTGGAGATCCAAGTGGGTTGGTTGCTAAAATTAAGACATGCTGGCACGGGTCATTTGAGTCTATAGCGGCACCGTGTACATTTAGTGGCAAAAAACCACCCGGAGTATTGAATCGAATGGTACCAAAAATTGATAGAATGCAGCCAGGTTTGCTGTGAAGACAACGCTGGGGCCAAAAAGGATTTTTGGCGTATCATGCAAGTTGCGATCAGATATATAAGAGCATGTAGTGTTTAACAGTCTCAAAAATTCTGAATTTCTCATTGCTATCAAATCTTGTAACTTTAATGTAAAATTTCAATATACCTCTAGGCATGTTTGGCTTTCATTTGATATGTTTTGCAAGTTTCTAGCGTCAGGGGTTGTAGGCCAAGTCGCAATTAATATACGTCTATTCGGATTTAAATATTAATTAGATATATTTGAAGATATACATTATGTGGAATTCGAAATCATAAAAACGGCAAATTCTTTGTATTGTTTATGTTGCATACACATGGAAATGGTTCATACTATCATATAATTTCATAAGATTCTCTGCATTTACATGAGTTTGATTACCTACTAACATTATACCTACTTACTTCATTCAGAATAAGCATTGCAAGCTCATCCGCCCAAACAAGACTACCTACAGTACCATATCAATGAAATAGTAGATACATGTGCCAAATGTGCATTGCATGTGAAATAAGTAATCATTCAAGATGAAATAATTAAATATTATTTTTGTTGAGCAATTTAATGTGGATTATAGATCATTCAAGTTTTAACACACAAAAACTAGCAGGAAGAGTCAAAGTTTTATTACCGTCACGACCAAATATTGTCATATAATATACAATAATTCATTAAAATTATAGTGTTTTCATATGTTCGCTTTTCAGGAAAAATTTTGCACAAAAATACTTATGGGCAAACATTAGAAATCATTTCAAATTATTAAATTAAATCTATAGGAACTTCGAATGGTATGAACGTTACATAGCTTGCAAATAGGTATGTGATATTACTTTTTTAATAGGAGTGTAAACGTATGAGACAATGTAACCCAAACATTTAGTTGCATTATCCTGATTTTGTATATGCATGAATTTAGTAATATAGAGAATGCTTGAACGTGTGTTGCTACAGTTGCATTTATATTTTCATGGATATCAAGTGGTTGTGGTCGGCCACTTGGTAGTGAGAATTTCGTAATTGAAGACAACTCCATTTTTGTTGAACGAGTATGAAGGGACAATAGTTCGACTAACCTATAAAAACAGGAAAAATATTATTACACACCATATATATATGCTTCATCATTTTCGCACTGCATATTTGAATCATGAATTGTAAACTTAAGAAAATAACGTCAATACATTTGCAGCTATATGTGCGAATTTCTAAGAAAAGGGACCTTATGTGAAATTCAGGACTTTTGCGTAAGGAGCGCGCAAAGTTTGAGCTCTCCTACATTTTGTGTGTAAACTAAAATTTTCGACGAATTTAAAAAAATACTTCTGGTGTTGGGAAATTTTTGGTTTATTTTTAAAAATATAATTCAGAAAAATATCACACTAGGTCTTTTTTCTATAATTGCACACAATATCATTTGTTAACCATTTTGTAATATTGTTACTGTTGTAGTATGTGTTTATATAGAATGATTTTTTTGTAGCAACGGAATGCTACACACCTCTTTCCAGAATCCTTTGTTCTGAAGATTCGTCATGTATTGCTACAATTTGCCATCATACTCTTGTACATCGCTTAGATACTCCTCTCTCATTACGATGAAAACCGTTCCTCCTATACACGGCGACAATAAAATGAAAATCAAATATTGGATACGGCCGTGATAATAAATATATTACAAAAGGCAACAATAAGGAAGTAAAACAGAACTTGCCACTCACAACTTTATGAGTGGCACGGACAGTAAATCCAATAAATTCATGATCATTTTATCATTTATCTCAACCTGGTTTCACTATACGAATCATTTCGTCAATTGCCCCAACTGGAATATGACCTTCTCCCATTCCTCCAGCAATTACTAAGCTGTCATACGTATCTGGAAAATATTGGAATAAAATAATGATTACCTATACATGTGGTAGTCAGTGTTTAGTGTTCTAGTCGATAATTATAATGTATAATATTAAAAGATATTATTTTGCTTGTCACAAGGATTTACAATTTTTGAAATGGCTAAAAAAAATTTTGGATGTAGGAAAAATTTTTTTAGCCATTTCAAAAATTGTAAATCCTTGTGACAAGCAAAATAATATCTTTTAACAATATCTCCAAGGTATAAAGTTTCAACTATTTATTTAATGTATAATATATAATGATATAATAGTTAGGATAATATCAAGTACAAGTAAGATTGTAGAAATGAGACTCAAATAGTTATATCTGATAAAATAAGTTAATGTTGAAGTAAGCATTAATCAAATAACACTAAGTGATCGATAGAATACATTTGTAGGTTGGAGTTTTTAATCAGAATTACTGGGCAAAATATCCTCCACGGGTTTGAATCCAATTGGCGATTCATATGTATTCTCATATATTCTTCGGGCGAATAGAACTTTTAGCATTCCAGGGGAGGGCTCCAAAGCATCCATGTGACTACAACCAAATCAAACCCATTTAATGTTGTTCCGGTGTACCATAACATTTAAGTAAAATTGAAAGTTGGATTTTCATGCTGGGATCAAATTGATTCCAGTTTAATTTTAAGGGGTAATTGTAAGTACCGAAATCCCATGCGGTGTAGTTCATGTCCAACACGGCCAGTTACAGCTGCAACATCTAAAATTTTCAGTAATGGTCTTGCCTCCGACGGATAATATTCAGCAAGAGCCTTAGCTGCGATTTCCGGTCCATTGTATCGTCCTGGGCACAAGTCCTATGACCAAAGACAATTACCATATTTTTCATAAATAAAAATAAAGATTTCTGTTAGTGACAAACCTCATCATATTTCGCAGCCCACTGCGTGTAAACAGCAACCATTTCTTCATGTCTTATACCCGTTTTGTGAGCTTTACAATTGTTCAAATATTCTTTGGTGTCCGTCTTGTTAATGTTTTCGAAACCCGCGACACTGACTGTCTTTCCAATTCTTACCACTGCAACACCGTTGCACTCGATTCCAGTGTCTCCGGATGCATGAATATTTTTTTCATGAGAAACTTTGATAACAATATCTGAATGAATATACCCATTCGACACTGTGGGAGTTTTGTCCATGTTCATGGTTATACTGTTTGCAGATGTTTTAATTCAAATTAATAATTTCTTCTTGTCGGGTGTATTGTAATGAAAGCAATATGCTTGAAATGAAATGAACTTCAAATGAATGGAAGGAAATCTGATAGAATGTTGACACCTCAAGCACCAAATGCATTGTGATAGCTATAACTTTAGATTATACTTATTTGTAGATGTATCGATTGCTCTCAATGCTGATACTCTTCCCGTTTGAGCACTACAAAAACAGGAGTATGAAATCTAATAGGTTTAGTTATTCCTCATGCATTTCATATCTTATACAGTGGGAAGCCTGTAGGACCTCGGGCACCATGTTCGGAGCGGCAAATATTATTCCAAATTCATTAGACATCTTCAAATTGAATTATATATCACTTATTTATGACGTTAACATTGTTGTCCTACATTGTTTCAACAATTAAAATCAATGTTATTTGCAAAATTAACAAAAAACACGTTTACCCTGTTAACACTACATATGGCACAAATATCATATCGACATCATATTTAGTGTGATATTGAATTTCAACTCAAAATCAGAGTTAGAAAATGTAAATATTCAATTTTCCTCTCCTGATATATAATTTCTGTATACAACCTTGCTGAGCACCCCCACCTTTTGATCCTGGGTACGCGCCTGCGCCCGACTGCATCCCTGTATAATAGGCCAGTGTATAAAATCTAATAGGTTTAGTTTTCCCGTTTGCATTTGATGTTTTATAGAGTAAGAAGCATGTAGGACCTCGTCTATGATCCAAACTCCCACAACAAGAATCGTTTTATGTGCATACATCATATACCACTTCATATTTTATACCACTTCCGCATCTGGGGAACTGGAGCGTTCGGATCAACTGTTAACACCATTTCGTTGTCACCCTATGCATTATATACCTAATCACGGTTCTGCATGAATCGTCACTATTAACTACTTGCCATGCTTTCTCGCAAATTGAATATAGAGCGTTTTTCAATAGTTATTGCTTGTGCGTGAGTTACTTATGTTGCAAATTTATTTCTGCTGACGTGGCACAGCTAAATGGCTTGCTTTGCTACGTGGACACATTTTATACGTCAAGCAACTACAACAGCGGAGCTGCTATGGTTGTACTTGTCTACAAAAACTGCAGTTTGCATTTCCTGAAGCAAGTGACATTGACTCACAAGACATTTAAAGCTGTTTAAACACCTTGATTAATTGTTTGTTGATCAGCACATAATCATTCACGACCAGGGCCTTTTTATAAAAAAAACAATTCAAAAAGGGTCATTGTTTAGGTAATATTCATTTTACAGTGTCATAATATTTATTTTTTAATACCACATATTTACCATAAGTTTATTCATCCAATGAGTTAAAATATCATGTAAAACTATGAATATACAAGGAAATGAATTTAATATTATAATTTAACTTATTCTACAGACAGTTCTTAACATTCTTGCAGTTCAATCACCAGTGATGAGACAATTTGCCATTTGCACCCCTATTTACCCTGCTAAACTGAAGTAAGTCAAAAGTCATTTTCAATTATTTGGTCGTTTATAATTGTACATGTTCAAGGACGGATTTGGATTACCAAAAAATCTCATTTCTCTCAAAGATCCAATCTCTATAAATAAATAGGAATATGCAACAGATGCAAGATTTTCTTTCAGGAATACCCACTCTTTTACAAGTTTTTTTCGTTTTATCTTTCATTTCAAAATATGCTTAAATAAATATCACACAGGATTTGGTTAGGTGGGAACTCAAAACAGTATACATAAATGTTAGCATTTTCGGTGCATAAATGCCGTCATATATTAATATAAAATTCGCGCATAGCACGAAAATTTTTCCGATTCTCTGTATTTTTTGACGAAACACCTTTCACCATATTTTGGAGAGACTGAAGTACATTGCTGTATTTTGCTACGCCAATGAACACATTTAATATAAAACTATGAACACTATCAAGAAATTAAAATATTGACAACATCTTGAAAATGAATTTTGAAGGAAATGAGATTTTAACTATTAATTACTGCATTGAAGTGACAATTGATTTTAGAAGTGTCGCTAAAGGCGCATTTTGGCAATTTCATTTCAATTCCCCCATTTTGACGCCAACTAGACATTGACTAAACGCAAGAAAAAGCGCTGCCGAAAAATCTGGTGAAGTTGCATGCCACTTAAAAGGAAGGGGTACCGGGACTTTGACGTCGCCATGAATCGCTTTCGCATGTAACATGGGCGGCAGTGAACATTGAAGATTTCAAAGAACAATTCCTCTTTTAAGTGTTTCGCCTTGCCCTAAGGGAGTACGACCTCGTCCATGTCCTCAATAACGATTACAGCCGGGTCATGTTTCTTTGCAATTTCAAAAAATGCTTCCGCGCCTCCATTGATGAAGTCCGCAATCCCCAAAGAAAAGAGTGATTCTTGGGTCCATTTAGAACATCTTCATTAGTAAGGTTTTTTCCCCGATATTGGGACCTGAATATAATTTTTTAGTAAACTGTAAGTTTGAAGCGAATTTCAACAATTTGATTTCGTTAAGAATAATGTTATCTATTTGCTGCTTAATTATTGCCGTAATTAGCAACTGCTATTTCAATAATAATAAACTTAATTTAAAATAAACAGTTTTTATTTCCCCAACAGCGTTACTAATGAAGATGTGCTCAATGGACCAAAGGATCACTGTGTTTCCTTTAAGGATTGCAGACTTCATCAATGCTAACGCTGTAGTCTTTCTTGATATTGAGAGGGAACATTACTCGGCTGTCATTATTATTGCGGACCTGGACGAGGTCATACACACTTAGAGCAGGCGAAACATCTCAAAGAGGAGTTATTCTATGAAACCTTCAAAATATGCATTGCCTCCGATGTTACATGTGAAACCGAATCATGTTGACGACGAAGACCCGGTGTACATTCCCTTTAAGTGGCATCCTGCTGCACCAGATTTTTTAGCACTGCTTTTTCCTGCCTCTAGTGGACGTCAAGTTAGCGTCAAAATGAAGGAGTTGAAATGAAATTTTCAAAATGCACTTTCGACGACATTTGTATTAAATTTACTTTGAGTAATGGAAAAAGCTATTTCTGTTACAGCTTTTGAAATTCTAAATTATTAATAAATATACGCTTACAAGTTGTGCAGGTGTATATATTTGGAAAGGTAATCTAAAAAATGTTACTTTACAAATATTACTGAAAAAACTAACAATAAATTGGAACTAAATGCTAACTATATAAGTAGTCTAATAAGATGTCTAGCATATGTCGGCTAATACTTTCATTGGATTGGCGGACATTATAATATGTAAATATCTACAGGATGTAACCCTATATATTTTTTTAATTTAAAATTTTTGAAATTACAGTGCACAGATTAAAAATGTTGTTTAACACTTTCATCTAGCAATGCGGTATTTATTAATTAGACCTTACTATACTATATGTTGTACACTTGGTTAATAAAATGATGATAATATTAAATGTTTTACTTTGCACGTAAACATCTTAAAGCCTTGATGGAATATTTATTACATATTTTTGGCATATTAGTTAACTGGAAATATTATGAGAACTGATGTAGCAATGCTGTTTTCCCATACATAAATTAATAAATTGTACAAGCAGTATTTCTAAATGATGTTATTTCATTATGGTAGTCGACAAATTTAGAGTTATGTCAATATCTTAATTTTAATTAATTAATTTCGGCGTCCAAGTCTAATTTTTCAGGATTTTTTTTAATAATTAACGTAGCACATCATGTGACGTCATTTGGAGGCTTTAGGGCAAATCAAGCTTCAATTTTATTTCTGCTAAAATGTTTATTTTCACTACCTGAATCTACACCGATAATACATAGATACAGTTGAATGGAACCAGGGTAACTAAGAGAAGAAATACATTGGTAAATCTACTGATATAATACGACTCTTAGGAAAAAGTGTCGAAATTGTCAGTTTCGAAGTTTTGGGGCAAGTAATTGGTTGTGTGCCTCTGCATGTATACAGCCTTAATTGCTGTAAAATATTTGCAATAACAACAGTGACCACGTTAATACACAGTGGCTTGGTACTCCCATAACCTTTTAGTAAAGCACATCTTTACAGCTTTACACTTTATAGATTTCATATATCACTTATGAAGAAGCGGAGTTGGAATTTCTGTTTTTGGTGCCACACGGGGGGCACCCTGATTTATTTTGAGTAGAATAGTTGTTCTGATTCCCTTGGAAAGATAAAACAAATAAAAAGATATATTCTGTATATCCGTAGTAAAACAATTGTCATTAAGGAGGCTGACGAAGACGAATTATCTAATTTTATGGCAATTTTTGCAGAAATATTTTTACAAAAACATTCTGTAAAATAGAGTAAAATAAAATCACTAAATATATTTCTGGGAAGTCAATGGTGGCCGTTTGGGAATCACCGAAAGCACTCGTGGTACCCCGGGGAACACTTGGTGCCGTAGGACACCAAGGGTACCTTGCGGTGCTCCCAGTTGCGAAAGCCCGCATTTTTTCCAACCCCGTGAAGTAGACAAAAACAATGCAGGTTGTTTGGGAATGTGGTTTTTTATGAATTAAAAATCGTAGAGGAACAATATTTATTAGTCTAAAAACATTTACGTGGCATTTTTGCACATTTTGTAATTTGTATATATATCTATTTCTATAGTGCTAACTGAGCTTTCTTCTCCGTTAACATTGCTTCTGCTTGCAATAAGTTGCATAATGGCATTGTGAGTGGAGGCAGATTGTAGTCCAAGAATCTGAAACATCATTTTGCTAGAAATCATAACACATTTATTTGATTCAAGCAAGTTGTGAGGAAGAAATGTAAAAATATATACCACTTCCCCAGGTGTGGAACAGGAGCGTTCGGATCACCTGCTAACTCCATTTCGTTGTCACCCTGTACATTATATACCTATTCACAGTATTCGCGTATCTGCAAGAATCGTCACCATTAAATTTATTTGCCATGCTTTCTCGCAAATTGAATATAGAGGGTTTTTCAATAGTCATTACTCGGGCTTGAGTTACTAATGTTAAAAATTTATTTCTGCTGACGTGGCCAGCTAAATGGCTTGCTTTGCTACGTGGACACATTTTTTAGGCCACGCAACTAAAGCAGCGGAGTTGCTGCTCTGTTGAACTAGACTACAGAAACTGCAGTTTGCATTTCCTGAAGCAAGTGGCATATTAGCTCACAAGACATTCAACATTGACAAAGTATTTACACTAATACATAATTGCAAAAATGTTAAAATTTGTAGACCGAAGTCTAAAATGGTTCCATTTTTAGTGGTGATTTAATGTTTGAGTTCTCTAAATTACTGTTTATGTAGTCGAAGCAAACTTTGATAGATTTAGCTTTCAAAAAGACTAAAGAAATCTGTGGAATGTGTATTTGAATGGTTTAAAGTTAGTTTTAATGAATATTTAATTTTCAATAATAAATAACAATATTTATAATGTGCATTTACTTTTGATATAAAGTTATTTTTTACAACCCTATAAATTTTGAATTTTTAAAAATTGAAAAAAAGCATTCGCCATTATATTTCATGTTGTATTAATTGTTTATTTAAATGCGCATATTCACTCACGATCGGAGGTGTAATTTATTACCTTTTTATCAAGAAAACAAGGTCAAAGGTAAAAAGGTTCCTTGTTTGGGTAATATTAATTAAAATCATAATATTCCATAATCCCTTTTGCAATGTAACTTGTTAATTGCAGTATTAACATTATAGTTTGTTTCCATCATCCCAATTAAAGATTCATCCAAGCAGTTAAAATGTAATCTAAAACTATTAATATATTAATTAATATATTAAATGAATTTTGTATTTCAATTTATTTTGCAGACGGTTCTCTGCATTTCTACAGTGCATTCTTCAGTTGAAGTGATGAGACATTTTGCACCACTAATACCAGGGGCTTATTGAGCACATTTTCATTTGCAAGGCTGTTTTTCACGATTTGGGTACCTGAAGGTAATATGTCTATAAATTGTTAGTGTGTCATACTATTAAAATAACAATTGTTTATAACGGCGATAATCAATTACCACATTACCACACGCAAGTAGCGTTATAAATAATTTTTAATAATTTTAATAATATTAAAAAACACGTACAATTTATAAAAAAATTACTTTTAGGCCTCCAAATCTGGCTATCTCATTGGCAACCCACATTTTGTAGGATAGTATTCAGGTGTCAAGTTGGTTTTTATTGTTTGGTTAACTGAGTCAGTAAGAATTTCTACTTAATACTACATAACTACCTACATCAAAGACTAATCTTATTGCTTGCAAGTTAATTATAAGAGCTATTGTTTATAACACTTATAACTTGGTAAAATTATTTCAAATTGCATTTTTTAACAAAAGTAAAAACTATAAATATCAAAATCATAACAAGCATAATATAAGTCTGCAATATTATTGCGATACATTGTCTGTAAATATATTCAACAACTAATGGTTTTACATGATGCACTTTTTTATTTTTTTTCAGAAATCTAATTTGAAAGACTATATAAGGGCAGCTATTTTCAAGCCAAACTAATACTTGAATAAACATTAAAGTAAGCTTAAATTCTTGTAATAACAATTAGAAAAACTTGGCACCAATTTTGATTTTTAATTAATTTAATTCTTATAATAATTCCTATCAAAAACTTTTTTAGCAATTATCTTGTTAACCTGTTTCGGTGCATGTATTATCTGGCCATTGCATGCATCCCAAAGCATTGATTTATAATCGAAATAATAATTAAGTAGTATTAAATTTTATTTTAAGTTAAGGCCAATTAAATTTTACTACTGCTACAAAAAATATTATTTTGAAAGCAACGAAATTTGAAATTTATTAGTAAACTCATAAAATCAAATTGAGACTTCAGGTTTAATACTTACAAATAATTCCAATACAATTTTGTGCCCAGCAGGGCTTTTCGTATGTTGAACGTCATTAGAAAAAACACCATTCGAGAAGAAGGAGTAAGAGAGTACTAGTATGAAACCTTGTCTCTTTACTATTTACTTGTGCTTGTACATGGCATTTTACTGGAGAGTCTATTATCAGTAGGATACATGGTTCATTTCATGAGATTAGTTAATATTTCTGGAAACCTTCTAAAGTTTACGGAAAACGTAGTATTGATTTTTTTCCATTCCCAATTATTCTATTCCCCTTTCATCAAGGTTTTAAATGGTGTTTACATTTATAAAATGTAACATAATTCTGACTTTTTGTTTTTCTTAGTGTGGAGATTCTTCATCTGGATATGCTACATTGCTACATTAATATTGATTACGTTTCAATTAAATAAACACAGAAAACACACTTTCAAGCTAACTAACTTATCGAGCCCCGGTTAAGGATTTAAAATTCAACAGGCTTCAATTATGGTTGAAGAAAATTTGTTCAGCGTGGCCGTTATTAAGAGGGTCACTATCGAATCAAGTCATCGAACTGTAATTTATTATAATAAATAATATTGTGTAATAATATTGTAAATTTAGGGTTATGACACATTTAGATGATGCATATCAAATTATGCATCTAAAATTGTTTGACAGCCGCACAAATTATGATTACGAAGTCGCTACAAGTCGCAAGGAATAGGGTAATATGCAATAAGTAAATGCACAGAATTTTCAACAATTTTCTATTGAAAATACAATTAGCCAGGTACCGTATGATAAGCCACTGGAAAATTGAAAAAAAAGTTTGAAATTCGCTATATTTATATAAATATTTATGTTAAAATCCTCATGTAACTTCGTGTGGGAATAATTTCATTTTGTTTAAGGGACAGGTCCCTTCTACAATTACTATGTGATTTTACACTTGTTCAAAACCATCTTCAGGTCAAGCCGGATTCCAATGTTGACATTCTATGAAATTCCTAATTGTAGTTAGGATGATCCGCCCGAATTCAAAATGATTTTACGGTGTTGTTAGAGTGGAGAAGAAATCATATTTATTTGAGCGACTAGTTTCATATTTTCTTCAGCCTCTAAATGGACATATGAGCATATACATATATATGGGTATTGTTACACATGATATACGACGAGACTTAACATTATAATACATAAATTAATTATATTAAATTATTAATATACCATTGGAGTAGGAAATAAGTAGCAATATTTCTAGATATAATTTACGTACCTTTTCGGTTATTATACAAATAAACTTGTCGTCTTATATTAGTATGTTTGTTTTTCGTCGCTAGAGGTAATTTGAGTTATTTAAAAAAAGTTTTAACGAACTTTTAACTTTTACTGTTAGTTTAACACAAACACGGACAGTAATAATTACACAATGATGAATTGCAAAGTACGTTATTGTGAATGTGAATAGGCGGTCTTTCTTAATATACCCGCTGTCGCAATTTCTTTCTGTATTTCTAATTTAGCTGCATCACTGTCAGATGTACATTTTAATATGCGTATACCTGCCGAGTATGGCAGCGATTTAAATACATGCTGGGGGTGGTTTAAAAGTGGGTGTAAGTACTGATGCTTACTTACAGGTTTCCTATAAATAGATGTTTCTAAAATATTATTCTTATTAAGGTTTACATTTAAATCCAAAAATCAACGAAAGCTCCTCACTAGGTATTAGCCTAAGCAGCCAAGAAGAAGAATAATAGTAATGCCCAGTTACATACAGTCGGATCAAAAATTTGGCTTGCTTGCTCCGCCTACTCAGTAATATTTGTTTACCTCTACTTCGCGGCTTTTAATTTAAAATGTATACAAATATTATCGAATAGGCGGAGCAAACAAGCCAAAATAGTGTACGGCGTTTTTGATGCGACTGTAAAGTAATATAGTATTGCCCAGTTACATAAAATAATACAGTATGCCCAGTTACATAAAGTAATACAGTATTGCCCAGTTACATAAAGTAATACAGTATTGCCCAGTTACATAAAGTAAT
>JAQFYB010004687.1:0-15659 GCA_034694085.1 Pogonognathellus longicornis
TACAATTTGTCATGCCGGTAATTACCAGTAAATGCCGGTAAATACCGGCATGACATTTCTGACTATGCCAACCCTGGAAATTACCCTACAAGATACATTGCTAGCGCATGCGTGAGCTCTAGCTCCGCAGCGGCGTCTTTTTCCATAGTGCTTCAATCTGTGTAAGAAATAATTTGTAGTAGCTAGGAAGAGGTGAAATAGGAGAATGCATTACCATAAAACATGATTTTTTAATGGGGTGCCAAAAAAGAACCTTCGCTCCATGTATTCTTCACACTAACTGACACGTGGAGCAAAATTCATCCCAGGACCTTACATTGCGTTTATGAGTTGTCCAGAAGAGTCCAACTAAAGATTAGACGTGGTGGTGTTGGATGTTGGATAACATTACTGTGGATATGATAATAATGATAACGTTTTTTGTCTCACATGAGCGGCAGCCCATCGTCTGTTGTACTTATACCTCGATATTTCATGACAAGCCAATTCGTGTTAGTTCTAGTATTGCCATAGCAAATAGCAAGTAGATGAAGTTGTTTATAATATTTTATTATGATAAGAACTCACTATTACACTACAGGGCTGTATAAACCAATGTATTACAAGTACCTGTGTGTTGGAGAGCATATAGGATTTTTACTGCATACACATCTAATGCAGTTGATAGAGTTGATACTATAGATGCGATAAGATTATTTGCCGGGGCAACTTTTACATTTAGAAGCCCAATTATCGTTTAGTCAGTGCACTAATAATAACACATCACATTCTGAATACATAATATTATTCTGTTGTGCATCATTGTAATGCGAGTGCAATGCAATGGAACTACGTAGTTATAATTATGATTATTTTATGGCTGAATACAGTCACTGCATAAATATTTATCATGAGAATAGACGTTGAGAAAAAGGGCTTCGCTGTTTGCAAGAAAGACACAGGAGGAGCAAGTCATAATTTTTAATTATTTTGTGTATCCAGCCATGAAGTATTTGTTAACGTGTTTTATATTTCTATTGTTAGCTAAGTGTATGAAGATGAAAGAGTGTCTCCTTCTTTGTCCTTTCTTTTTATTCTTATCTCTCTTTTGTACAAAATGCATGCGTCATAAAAACCTCACTCTCCAGTCCTTCTATATCAAACAACGAGTTCAAATATATTTCCTAGTTGCTCCTTCGTGTTGTCAATTATTCCTTTTCCTATTTTCTTGGCAAAGTACCAACACTCAAATCTAAGCCAGTGCAAAGAAGCTTCTCGCTGTAAAAAACATTGTGGCTATTGTTGAAGACAAGAAGTGATTTGATAGTTGATTGTGGCTGAAGATTTCAACGAAGCTCTCAATATTCTGGCCACTGTCAAAATGACAACCATTCTCCCCAATTTGCAGTTTTTCGTCAACGGTCATAAGGTCTCATTTTTATTTACTAAATTATTTTTTTCTGGGGAGGGAACAAACAGAAAGATTGGTTTCGTTTTTAAAAATATGATTAACTGAATGAGACATCATTGCATTGTGTAATGTGACTCCTATCCCAACACTCGCACTCCCAACTACTTTGGATTTAACGCGTGGAGTGCGTGTGCATATAGACTCCACACGCACACGTTAAACCACTGCACTGCACTGACCTGTGCTTTGGTTTGGTATATGCGTATGCATTTACAGATACATTGTGATTGTGAGTGTACCTAAATGTCGATAATTTACGACCAGGTAGGTGCGCGCTAGAGGTGCGACCGAACCCAAACATGTTGCGTCTAGTATATATTATCGCAGAGACTTCTTCTGGCTCTTAGCGCATATCGCATATTCTCGTTCTCGTCTCATAGGGACGAAATATGCCATGTGTTGGATATTTTCACAATGTTAAAATTAAACCGAGATTCGCATAGAGAACTTAAAAATGAGAGGAATTCTATTCTATATACAGATTTTTATTTTATTTCATCAATTGTATACAAACTGTCGGTATGTGTCCCAGGATATTTGAATTGTCATAAGAATTTTTTAATTGAGTAATTTGCATGCAAACTTTGGTTAAGAGTTTATTTGTTGTTTAACATATTCATCATAGAAAGTTGCTAAACGAAATTCTTAAAACAATTTGATATCTAGAGTTATGCCCTTATGCCAAGCTTAAAAAACTCACAAGCCCAAAAGTGTATGAAAACCAAAGAAATTGGAAACTAATATAGAATGGCTTACTAGAAAAATACTAGTGTTTTTTAAGCTTAGCGGGGAAACGATAATATGGTTTTACCACCTCTCATTTAAAACTCTACTATGCACAAACTTGAAGCTACTGTCTGCTGAGTAGAGAGTTGCCTGGGCCAATGAGTTTTTCAACTCTGTTATGGGCTTCCCCGCACATATGCACATGGATCTTGCTTATATTCCCCCATGCCATATGGGCATTCACATGTCCACTACCCAGGCAACTCTCTACTGTTTGCCTGAAATATTATGTAGTTCTGCAATACCGCGCAACAATCACTTCACCATTCTCGATTTTCAGCAAGTCAAGTGACTTCTTCTCAAATTCCTCAGAAACCTTGATATTCACAGCATGCACTGTGTTACCAGGGTAATGAATGCTATCCTGAGAATCCCATATATAATACTGCATGGATTAATAGCTATTTTATAGGCAATTGTGTCCATAGTGCAGTTGGTGTATGGTTGCACAATGGAAAGAGCATACTGTAAAAATAAAAGAATAAACACATTCCTATTCAACAGTAATTCACATTACCAACCAACCTCATTACCATAACCCATTTGCAATATTTGTAAAAGAATGAAAAGTGTTTGAAAGCCCTTGTAGCATTATATTGTGTACTGCTGCAATTAATCAAATAAAAGGAATACGGACTACGAACAGCTAAATAAGCTTCAATTTTACAGCCATTTTCTTAACAATGTTTCTAGTCAAATCATTTTTATTAGAATTATCAACCTTGTCAGATAAATATTTTGACAAAAATAGGAAGTCTAATGAATTAATTATGAAATATGTATTGAAATTATGAATTTTAAAAAGCAATGACATTGATAAATAGGTCGATGAGAACGAAATAGACCCTGAGTGGACCTTGGCGTACTACCTCCGAAACAAGTGTAAAAATATTTTCTCAAAATTTAGTGTTTAGGATAATGCATACAACACAGCACGCATGAAGTGTCGTATATGAACCTACATTATATTTATTAAATCTACATTTAGTAAAGCTATGCGGCACGAAGCTGGGATGTGGAGATGGCGGTTGCGGATCATGTACCGTGATGTTGTCCAAATTGGACTTCAAAACCAAAAAAATCATGTAGTTACAATTTTAATGCACAAAAATATAATGTTGCTATGAAAAGTATTTCATAGAAGTGTAAACTATATGAAATTGTTTAGAAATATTGCGATCAACGCTTGCCTTACACCTCTGTGCTCTGCTCAAGGTTGTGCCATCACTACAATTGAAGGGATCGGCAACATTGCCAAAGGAATTCATCCCGTGCAGGTAAATATACTGTGTGTTCCACTTCTGGTTTGCAATTTTAATACATGGTAGTCCTTACAGTCCTTAGTCCTTTCGCTTTGTTTTGCCTGTGTAGTATGCGCCATTCCGAGGCCAGAGAGCTCATGAAATTAGAATTTAGTAAATAAATAAGTTCATGCTTTCCGTTTAATGAGCTCACTGGCCTCGGAGTGGGGCATACTACGCAGGCAAAACAAAGCGAAACGACTACCTATGCATTAAAAATTGCTTGCCATGAGTGGGACACACTGTAAATATAAAAGTTTATTGAAGTTACTGCAGGAAACATTTATAGTCAGCAACTACTTCAATGTAGTCAGTGTATAATATAAAGTAGGAAATCCCATAAGCCCTGTTTCATTTAAAAAATCAAGTTTGTAAAAAAATGCATGAAAATATTTTATACTTTCATCAGTTTTTCAGGTTAGGCACAAATTAAAGATTAAACGTTTATAGTTTTGTATTAAACTGTGGGACACATCAATGAACATTTCCTGGTTTTATATATTATGAGTTATAACTAACTTTAATTATTCGGAATGCAACAGGAAAGAATTGTTAAAAGCCATGGATCGCAATGTGGATTTTGTACCCCAGGAATGGTGATGTCGATGTACACATTGCTCAGAAACAACCCACTTCCTACAATGCAAGACGTCCAAGTGTCTTTGGGAGGAAACCTTTGTCGTTGCACCGGCTACAGGCCCATTCTTGAAGGCTTTAGTTTGTTTACTCAACAAAACGGGTGCTGCAAAGAAAATGGCGCCTCCAATGGTTGTTGCAAAAATCAAACTGAAAATCAATTCATTCCCATTGAAAATGGGGAGAAAGATAATCTATATAAGAACAAACAATTTAAACCTTACGATTCAACTCAAGATCCAATATTTCCTCCAGAATTGCAGGTAATTGTCAAAACATCCACACACACATTATTAGACTAGTCTTAAAATATTTTCTTTTACTGCCTACTAAAGCTGGGAACGGGCTGGGTTTTTGAAATCCGGTACTAAACAAGTCCGAATATCTTAGCCTCGACCCGAATCCGAACTAAAAATAAAAAATGAAGCTCGGTCCGGTCCGAACCCAATATTTTTCAAATTTAATTATTTTAAGACCGGTCTGAACCCGGTCGGTATCAATCTATAAAACCGCCAGACGAAAACCCGTAATTTAGGCGTTCGGATCGATCCGGCCCGCTGCGGTTCATTCCCAGTTCTATTGAATTAAAGGGTTAATAAATGATGAAAATATATAATTAAGGCACTCTTGATATATTTCTTGATAGATTATTAGACTCTATTTCTATGATTTCCATAGGTTTCCCATTCTCTGAATTCAGAAAATCTGACATTTTATGGGAACAGAGTTACGTGGCATCGAGTGGTGACTCTTGAAAATTTGTTAACCTTGAAAGCGACATTTCCGTTTGCAAAAATTCTAGGAGGATTCACAAAGCTTGGTATGTAACTGTATTTTTAAAAACAATTTATGGAAAATTTTTGGACTTTATAAGAGACAATCCAGCTGAAACCAACGAAGCTTCTAGCTTAATCGTGGACGTCTCGACCATGAACAATCAAAGTGATGCAACCCCGGTGGCCACTAAAGCTAAAGTGATGTATATCATTTGGCCACTAATGTTGATTTGACTTATCCAATTTTGTGACGGTTGGTATTTCCCATTTAAATGTATGGAAAATACCAACCGTCGCAAAATAGCATAAGTCAAATCAGCATTAGTGACCAAATGATATACATCACTTTAGCTTTAGTGACCACCGGGCTGCTCCTGTGCGAGACGTGAAATCACTTGAGAAATTAACATACAGGGAGGAAAGAATCATATACACACGAACAAAGTTATGATAGATCATTCGTATTCTCACTCTCAACGTCTCAACACACATTCTATACGTCTGTACATTTGACCTGTACTTATGAACGCTTGACATCTGCTACAGGGGATGGCCCATTTGGGCCCATTAAATTATTTTCGAGTATTCGCTTCACGTAGATATAACGAAACATTTTAGAACATTAATTGATCATTAACTAATGCTTCCTTGACCTCTCAAATGAAGGTGGGGCAGTTGGGATCAATTAATTATTTTCGAGTATTCGCTTCAAATGACCTTATCCAATAAGGAGATATTGGTAGGACTCGATGATAGCCGAGAAAATTCCACACAGCTTTCGTATATATTATGTTCCTATAACTGATAACTAAAATGCTTCCCTGAATTTACACGGACAAAAAACAAAATCCTTATGCATTGGGGGATTAAGGAAACTTGTCCATTTCAACCCCGATTTGGGGACTTTGGCCGGGGTACTCAACAGATTTATTGTTGTCGAAAGATGACACGCTCCGCATGTTTTCATGAAAATATTGTATTTAGTAGAATCATATTTAAATTTTTTATTGCATTTTGAAAGTAGTACAAAAACCAGGAATTTTTACCCAGTTAGCAAAAAATATGACATGAATATTATTCCTCCTATAAAGCCTCGAAACAACGGTTATCTAAACCACCTAAAGCGTCTGAACCACCCACACGCTTATCTGAACCACCCACACGCTTATCTGAACCACCCACAGGCTTATTCATATTTAACCTGCTTTATATTTCAATGCGATTCCTTATGTGGCGAGTTTATTTCCCGTCTGGGTCATAAGGTGATATGATGTATTAATTGTCAATTTTTGTAAAATTTCGTATGCAATTATATTTCTTGGCAATCGTGGCTTTAGAATGATGTATTTCACTCATAGGGATTATTGAGTGAAGACAATGAAGGGTCACACGACATACACATTATGTCATGAAAGTCATGATGAATACGTTTTATTTTTATTAGGCACTGACATGAGACACAAGGAAAGTCCTAGTTCTGTTTTGATTCATCCCGTCAACATTCCCGAATTGAAGGAGATCACTCTGGAAGAATGTGGAGTACGTTGCGGTGCTTCTGTGACACTGACTGAACTGCAGATATTTCTGCAAAATGAACTAATGTCTTTGGCCTCCCAACGTATTCAAATTTTCGAGGCTTTATTGGACATTTTGTATTCCTTTGGAGGTACACAAGTCAGAAATGTGGCCACAGTGGGGGGAAGCATTGCCTCTGGAAGCCCAACTTCAGATCTGAATCCTATTTTGATGGCAGCTCGTTCAACGCTCACGCTCAAAAGCAGAGGTTCTATAATAACATACTATTTTGTTTATAATTAATGCCCAAGATTTCTCCATTAGTTACAGTCAGGTAGTCTAAGACGGAGCTTATTTCAAAAAATCGTTTTTTACATTCGAATCTAAATTAGATTCAACTTTTCATCGGCTATGAGCAATTCATTAATATTAAACTTTTTAATATTCTGATAATAAAATAAACCCATATTTGAACAGTATCGCTGTAACAGCACGTCCAAGATATTCATAGGTTATATAGGTACTTGTATTGAATCATTGGTGTATATGTAATATAAATTGTCTCAATTGCTTATAGCCAATGAAAAGTGGGATCTAATTTAGATTCCAATGAAAAAATGAAAAATTATTTTAAAACTTTATTTTTATCACTCCATCTCCTCATACTACCTACCTGACACGGAAATATCTTGATAAATGCCAATATAAAACATCAAAAATTATTGCAATGCACAAGATGGTGAAAGAGTCATCATTTTCGACGAAACATTTTACAAAGGAAATGCAAAAAACATCTTGCGATCTGGTGAAATTCTTCTGTCCATTTTAATTCCCTTTACAAAGCAGGTAATTCATTCAGCAGTAAAAATTATTAAGATGAGAATATATTTCTATTAAAATTCTTTCCTCCAAAGTCGGAAATTTTTCTTTTTTAGAATGAATATTTTGGTGCATTCAAACAAGCGAGAAGGAAAATCCAAGATGGTGCTATTGTAAATGCTGGGATGTTCGTCGAATTTGACATTGGAACCAATATAATTAAAGTTTTGAGGCTTGCATATGGCGGAGTAAGCAGTACAATCATTATGGCCAGAACCACAGCAGTTTGTCTCACGGGGAGACCCTGGAACGAAGACACGGTTACAGAGGCGTGCAATTCTCTTAAGGAAGATTTACCTTTCAATTTAGCCACTCCGGGAATCACATCACACTACAAAAGTAGTCTTGCCTTGAGGTACTCCTTCCAATTCTCAATTCTAGAAATTACATAGTACCAATCCAAGTACGCAATATTATTTATGACACTTGTGTAAACGGAAGTTATACAGAAAATACATTTTAATTTTTTAATAGCTTCTTCTTCAAGTTTTACTTGCGAGTGACGTATGTGTTGAACCAGCAACTTTCTTTTGTCAAAAAACCCCCGGACAACTTCCGAAGTGGTGCAGAATTTTATTTTCCCCACTTGGGAAAAAGTCATCATCAAATGTCTCACATTGCTTACAAGGAAAAATTCGTCTGTGATTCAGTTGGGACTCCCATTGAGCATTTAACTGCCTTGAATCAATCAACTGGAGAGGCATTGTACACAGACGACATGGGAAACTTTGAAAATGAGTGCGCCTTAGCTTTCGTCTGTAGCACTAGAGCAAATGCACAAATACTCTCCATTGATGCCTCTGAAGCTTTAGAAATGGACGGCGTTCTTGATTTCGTTAGTGCCAAAGTAAGTACTTACATACACCACTTTTGCTTTTAAAAAATTAATTTGCAAACAAGAAAAATGTATGAATTTTCTGGTTTTATAAAAATATTTCATTTAACTAATATTTTCACCTACAAACATTTTTAAATTATATATACTAAAGTGCAATACAAAATTATGCATTTATTATAAATCTGCTCTGATTTTTGAAAAAAAAATTAATTCGTTTAAATTATACTTTTGGTTCTATAGGATTTGCCCAAAGAGCGAAATAAGATGGGCCCCGTCATAGATGACGAAGAGATTTTCGCCTCCGAAAGAGTAACTTGTCATGGACAGATCATAGGCGCAATTGTTGCCTTGGATAAAGCCACAGCGCATAGAGCTGCAAAAAATGTAAAAGTGGAGTACAAAGACATTTTGCCTGTGATTTTGACAATTCAAGACGCCATTCGTCACAATTCTTTTTACCACGACTGGACGAGATGCTTAAAAAGCGGAGATGCAGAAAAGGCATTTTCTGAAGCAGAACATACATTGGAAGGCGAAATTTCCATCGGAGGTCAATCACATTTTTATCTCGAGACGCAATGTTCCATCGTCATCCCCAAATCAGAGGACGATGAAATGGAAGTCATTAGCTCCACTCAGTATCCAGAAAACCTACAATTACAAATCGCAAAAGTATTGGATATTCCTTGGAATAGAATTGTTGTTCGTGTCAAAAGAATCGGCGGGGGATTTGGGGGGAAAATTACAAAATCAGCTTTGATAGCTCTCCCTCTTGCGGTCGCAGCTAAAAAGTATGCTCTTCTTACCTCCTAAATACAAAAAATATATTTTATATAGGTGCATGAAATTTTACAAAATCCGAACACATTTTCCAATAAAACGCAACAATTTTCATTCTTAAAAATATTCAATACAATCAAAAACTACAGTCTAAAGCTTAGACCTCTAATGCCTTTTGACCTATTGATGACATGCAAATAATTTTGTTTTTGACTTTAATGGTGATGGTAGAGTTGGTCGTCCAGTACGGTGCGTGTTGGATCGAGATGAAGATATGACCATTTGTGGAGCTCGCCACCCATTCACATGCAAATATAAAGTGGGATTTAACACTAATGGCAAAGTGGTGGCTTTGAAAGTGGTTTATTATTCTAATGCCGGGAATACCTTGGATGTGTCTCATGGAGTTATGGAGAAAGCCATTTTAGCAGCAACGAATTCTTACAAAATCCAGAACGTAGATTTCACTGGATATTCTTGCAAAACCAATGTGGCCTCCAACACCGCTTTCAGAGGCCTCGGAACTCCTCAATCCCTACTTTTTTGTGAAATCATTTTTGATCGTGTGGCGGATTTTCTCACAATGGATGCTTGCAAAGTTAGAAAAAACGTTTAATAAATTAAATACCTACTAAAATTTATTTTAAATTCGTTAAGGGTCCAGGACTTCATGAAGGAACTTTAAATGTGTCCTCTAAATTGCATAAGAAGTTGTAGAAAATTAACTTAATGATTACAAATATTATATCATCTTTTTTAATTTCATTCAATGCAAATGGGAATTGTTCACGAATAAAATGTTGGTACATTAGGTTTCGAAGGAGATTTTTGAATATGATATTATTCCTTACGATATGACCTTAAGTCATTTTAATTATCAATATTAATAATTAATGATGTATACGAGATTTTGAGCACAGTAAAAAGTATTTGTTATGACTACATTCCTTTGGAACATAAAATAGTGAAGGTAGATAGATATGTGTCACATAAATTGAAACTAACTTCTAATTCTCATGAATGCAACTTGGATGGCTTCGATTTATACTTTACTTGGTATTTTTATTATTCTATCACTGCACTACTGCATACTGTAGGTAGTAGGAACCAATAAATGCTATAAATTGAATACTCCACTCATACAGTATAATGAGTAGGTATGGTATAACAGTATAAGAGATCCGTCCTTGTCATTGCATGCAACGATTTTAAAATTTTAATGAATCTTTGTATTCCTCGTTACCTTTTCCGGTTTTAGCCGATTTAAATTTTTGACCGTTTAAAGCAGTATTTATTTTGTTAAATATCATTTCAGTTGCGGGGACTGAACATGTTCAAAGAGGGGGATGTAACAGCTTACAATCAGTTGTTGGAGAATTGCGGCGTACGTCAGTGTTGGGAAGAATGTATTTCGAAGTCGAAGTTAGAAGCTCGACGAAAAGAAGTTGATATTTTTAACCGGAAGAATCGTTGGAGAAAAAGGGGAATTTACGTTGTTCCGACTACGGTTGGGGTGGCATTTACAGCCCAGTTTCTAAATCAAGCGGGAGCCTTGGTGATGGTTTACCGAGATGGCTCTGTTCTGTTAACGCACGGAGGAGTCGAAATGGGGCAAGGACTCCACACAAAAATGACCCAGGTGGCAAGTCGAGTTCTGCAAATTCCTTTAGACAGAATTCACATTTGTGAAACGTCAACAGACAAAGTTCCCAACACTTCGCAAACAGCAGCCAGTTTCAGCTCAGATTTGAATGGAATGGCAGTTCTCGTAAGCACAAATTATACACTCGCATTTAGAGTAACTTCAAAAATATGAATATTGGAAGCAGATTTTTAATTTGATAACAGGATGCATGTAAAATAATAAAAGAGAGATTAGAGCCATACAAAATTAAGAACCCGAATGGAAAGTGGGAGGATTGGGTCGCAGCAGCTTTCTTTGACAGAGTCAGTTTATCAACAACCGGATTTTACAAGTAAAAATTTTCATATTATACGCTGCTTACATGTATTCAAATCCAAACTAATGTTATGGTTTGCACTATTTTTAGTATCAAATAAACTTAATTTACCTACCTCAATTGTGGTTTGACTAATTTACAATTTACAATTTAATTTTAGAATTGAAGTATGATAGATTCCAACTTATAAGCTGTAGTAGCAGCAGTGTATCATCTCTGCTGAGAAATAGCTTATAATATAAATCCTAGCACTCATCTTATTTCAGTTACAAAATATCGGACTGGGATGCTAGAAACCGGAATTAGAATTCTTGCTTTTGGTGCCCCTGGGGCACTAGTGCCGCGTGGCCCCAGGGGCACAAAATTTGGGTCTAAATGCTGGGTTCTCAGCCCCGGGTCCAAAAATCGAGAAAAAAGCCATTTTGCGGGGTTTTGACCAAAAATTTCTTTGGTATCCTCCGGGCACCTTGATTTTTTAAGTAAAAAGTTGTTCTTATTCATTTGAAACGACGAAAAAAATTAAAATATAATAATTTGCGGGGTAACTCGCAAAAAATGTCTGTCAACTTTGGTGCCGCTGGGTAGCGAATGGTACCCCTAGGGGCACCACTGGAAGCACCTTAGGTACCCAGGGGCACCATGGGAGCCCCACGGGGCTAACAGCCCGGGAGCCACGCATTTTTTCCAAATCCGCTAGGAACTCGCTACCTGTTGCGAGAGAAAACCTCGCTTTGACATGCGAAGACTGTAGGCTCCTTTACATTAATGGGCAAAAACCTCACTCCCCCATGCGAGATTTAGTCTTTGGCTTGTTCGCAGGGTTTGTTATTAT
The DNA here is from genome assembly GCA_034694085.1 of Pogonognathellus longicornis. Lineage (NCBI taxonomy): Eukaryota > Metazoa > Arthropoda > Collembola > Entomobryomorpha > Tomoceridae > Pogonognathellus > Pogonognathellus longicornis. The sequence goes on from JAQFYB010004687.1 coordinate 11,755, forward strand.
TTTAATTTTTGGAAATTGACTAATAAAAATCAAGGAAAAAATACGATCAAAACGCAGTTTTCCTGTAACTGTAAAACATTTGAATTCTGAGATATAATTAAAACAATGAAAATATCTGTTCCGCGTAAAATCGGGTTACCCCAAGAAAAGCATTCCGAATCCGAAGTTAAGAATTATTTTTATTACAACTCACAAACGAAGATATCATCAAATCTAAAACTTTACAAAGCATGAAACTGTGTAGCAGTAGGATTTAGGTAATAAATATTTAGCGTGGCTGGGCGATATCGCATGTCAAGGAGATGTTTTCCTCGCACCACGATGCGAGTTCCTCGAATCTCAGTCCGATACTTTGCTGACTGTACTTATTATGTATATCTTTGGACTTTGAAGTCGGCTATATTTAGCACACAAACTATGATATGATAGATATATGAGCGACTTTCTATTTTCACATTTTCAGTAACTACTTTAATATGGATATTTACAAAAACATTTAAAAATCCACACAGGCACTCTGAATAGTTGAAGAATATTTAACAAATATTTCACATCTCTAACTATTGTAGTTTGTGTGCTAGAGCCGACTTCAAAGTCCAAAGATAATACATTGTTAAGAGCCAGGATTTATATATCTAATAGTGTCTCTCAGCTAGAGCTAGATTACAAGTTGGAGTCTAGTAATATGGTGTATGAATTTTAATTGATAACATTTTCATAGTTATACTTCATATATTCATAATTTAACTATTTAAATAACTTTATAAAGTAGGAAATAAATCCAGCATAAATCACTTCATGTTGCGTTGTAATTGTAACTTAAGCCTCTCATTTCAACAGCGCTCTTGGTTGCTATTTAGTAGTCTTGTGCTGTAGGTATTAATTATATATACTGTAACTTAAAACCTATGGTCGGAAACAGGTTATAGTTATTGTTGTGCCAAAATAAAACTTTGGCTTTCGGAATGCAACATGTTTGAGCGTTTTTAACTTTTTTCATGAAAACAACTTTCAATGTTATAGATGTAAAAAATTGACTTTGAAATGTGCAGGGCCCCTGAAGTTGGTTACGACATGAAGACGAACACGGGACAACCTTTTCTGTACTATTGTTATGGCGCAGCTTGTTCTGAAGTGGAAATCGATTGTCTTACCGGGGACCACAATGTATGCATTAATACGTAATATAAAAATAGAGATGTAACATTTAAAAACACAGCGAGATATTTTGTAATGCCCAGGTAATTCGGACGGACATCGTGATGGATGTGGGAGAAAGCCTGAACCCAGCAATTGACATAGGACAAATAGAAGGAGCATTCATTCAGGGTTACGGACTTTACATTTTGGAAGAACTGTGTCGTTCTTCGCAGGGAGAATTGTTGACCAAAGGTCCTGCGAACTACAAAATCCCGACTGTTGCTGATATCCCGGGACAAATGAACGTGGCTCTTCTCCGAGGCTCTTCAAATCCAAAGGCCGTCTTTTCTTCAAAGGTTTTACAAATATTTTTTAATTCCCCGGCGACCTCGATTCCATTTCCAATTCGATGACTACCTGGTATTATTAATTTGTATGTATTTTGAATGTAGGCCACTGGGGAACCTCCACTTTTTCTGGCAGCATCCGTCTTTTTTGCGATTCGCGAAGCAATTAAAGCAGCTCGGAGAGACTCTGGAGTGACTGAATATCTGAATCTCAATTCACCATTGACTGCCCAAAAAATACGAATGGCTTGTGAAGATCAATTCACAAAGAAGCGTTGAACATTTGAAATTCAAACCAAAAATAGAAAAACCATGACTCTGAGGAACAAGAATATTTGTAAAAACTTAGCATTGTAATTTCTGTTTAGGTTATTAATAACCGGATTTCAATTATTAACAGTTAGAAAAATAAAAAATGATGCTTGTATGGAAGTCTTATTACAGACAAATATTTGGGAGAATTAAATATTGAACTAAAAATAATAATCATGTATAAACGAACGCTAATTATAGGACACTTTTCTGTATGCAATTTGACTATATAGCTATGACCTTTTTCCTGTAGTTAGTGACACTGACTTCATAATTTAATATGAGATTTGAGTACTCTACAGAATATCTGAATGATCATTCATCCTTTCATACAAACTCCATTTCAATATTTTTAACTCTTTTCATCTTTGATTTGGTCTAAAATGAAAATTCCTCATTCGACGCTATTCCAATAATATAACGGTTTCTTAAAAGCATTCCGATGTTATGTGGCAGTGTAGTAGGTAGAAGGCAAAACCATTCCATCTCGTCTGACGCATTATTACGTCATTAATTCAGACACCTCAATACACTAGTTTTACACTGTCTGTTTACAATCACTAATTGCTTCACAACACTCTAACACTTAACATTACTCCTGCCTTCGCTATTTTAGACGCAAATGCAACAATAATGGATTTTTGTTAGGTAAATAATACTAAAAGGCATTTTTAAATTATCGATGTAAATAGGGATGTAGTAGAAAATATAATATCGTATTATGAACAATAAAGTAGCTAAATGTATTGGATGCAAATATTGCAGGATGTTGGCACTTAGAAATTAAATACCATCAGCTATAGCTACTCGTGGAGCTTGAAATAGAGATTTAGACACTATGTGTAGTGTGTAGGTAGGTACTTAAAAATTATTCATTTTCGGACTGGTTTTATTTTGAGATAAGGATGAGTCTCGTATTTGCCTAATCAAAAGGAGGATAAAATAGGAACATACATATGTCATCAAAATTTCAAGTGTCAAAATGAGGTTCATTAAATAGAGTCGACGTGATGCATGTGTAATCATTTCCCTGGGTTTGGTATAAAAACGAATGAAAAACCTGAGTTGAGCATCATTCGTTCCTCGTTCTCAACAAACTAATTAACTTCAAAATCAATCATATTCGCCCCTACACACTTACTTTAAAGAATATAATCAAACTCATTGTCGCAAAATGGCAAAAGTATTTCTTGTGTCTTTTCTTTTTGCCACTTTGGCCTACACTGTCTTCACCAAGTCTTTGGTATGTTTGTTGTAATTTACTTATTTTAAATTTATTCATGGTGTACAAACATTTTTATGAAAAGATATTTTTTGTGTGCTTGAAAACAGATTTCAGAGACAATACTGAATATGCCTGACGCTGAAGAACAAGTCGTGGCAATTCCGACAGACGCTCTCATTGACGCTCTAACTCAGCAACATGGAATTAAACTCGAGGGTGAAGGTCAAAATCGTGGGAATTGTAAGTGAAAATAGGCTTTCATAATTTTTAGATTTGAATAGTATATTTCATATTTTTGTTACGTTCGTTGTAGTGCAATCTCTTTTCAATTTGACGGCTGCCCTTCAGAACGCCCCAACGAATTCTCCAGCTTTAACATTTATTCCCCTCATCACCCTCATTTTCGGTAACCAAGGATAATAAACTAATCCACACATTTCCAACTGTAGCTCTCCTTCCATATTCATTTTGAGTGATGGTATTTTTATTATTAATATATGGGAATGCTATCTGGATGTATTGCATTATATTATGAAAATAAAAATATTGTTCAAACTTCAATCTAACACTATTTTTTCCAATTAGTTTTCTTATTCTGAAAATGTGAATGTGAACAAAACTTACTTCTTGGTTATATAATGTTACATATTTCAAAGAAATTATATTGGTTTTGAGATAATATTAAATTTTAGTAAAAATTTGAGTCATTTTGAGTGATTTATAATTGTCAAATCATATTACTTACACTAGTGGATCAGCGCCCGCGCTCCGCGCGGGAAAGGAGTAAATGCAAAATGTAATAAGGTTGAAGGCCAGCTGTGCTGGCCTTCACTGAGTCTAGAGGTGAAACAGAAATTATTTCATTTATGAGAAAAAGAATG
>JAQFYB010004688.1:0-15658 GCA_034694085.1 Pogonognathellus longicornis
TGAATGCTTAAGTTATGTTGTTATGTACAATAAAGTATAAGTCCGGATGGATGATGTAATGAAAATGTGTAGCTTAAGACAACTAAAGCTCCTTAAAATATACAGGACAAGATGTACACTAAATGTAAGCACAAGGTGCTTAAAATAGAGTAACACACATTGTCACTCAATCCTGGGAGTTTAACCTTGTGGCTCTTGTGAGTAAAGTTGACTTATCAAAAAAAGGCTGCTAAATGGAAAATACTCGCTCACAGTCTCTTCCTTCCTCCAACTTTGAGCTTCTTGCTAACTAACACACACACACTAGGCAAAGACGACCCCAATGAGAAGATTCGTTTGGGTCATTGAAAAGTATGAGACATTCTCTCTCACTTTTTAACTTTAACACCAGCTTTTGACTATATTCATCCAACTCCGTAGTGTTATAGCAGCAAAAGCAGTCAAGTTGACGAAACGCAAGACAACTGACTCACATCAAGTTCCAATGTAGACGACTCGACTAGTAGCAGCATGTATTGCTATCGTTATATATTTGTAGTAATTCTTGCTTTACAGCGACTATTATACTGCTGCATCTTTTCCTGCATGTAAGATCTAGTAGTAGTAGTTGTTGTAAGCTATTACTGTATTGCACTCAAGAGATTTGAGATCAGTAAGTAAGATGTATAGGAATGGCAGTTTGTCTGCGTTATTTAGGTATGTGTTTGTAATACATGGAGTGTGTTCTGTGCGCAGTGCAATGTTAATGGAGACACTGGATAGGAGAACGGTATGTGATCCATCTGGAGTTGAGTTTCACCCAGAAAGAAAGAGACACTGTAATTCTAACGCTGTGCAACACATGATACATACTACTATTTCCAAGTATTACACATTGCATCACACCACACTCTCTACTCCACTTCTGCATACATCTATGTAGTACGTAGGTATATATTTACTGTCTACACTGTGTCTGTGTGTAGTAATTCTCACTATAACATAACACACATAAATGCTTAAACGAGACTAACTCAAAACACCAGAAGTACATACACTAACACTCAGTCAGTAAACCGTGTTCATACAATTTTTAACACAAAAACCTTACAAGTGACAAAAATTTTAAATTTTAATCCCACTAATAGTAAGCCTGAGTAGATTTAATTAAAGTAAGTAAGTGACCTTTAGGAAGATTTTTTAATTTTAGTACACAATGTACGGTATAAAGAAAAAATAATTGATTAATTTTATATTTTACATAATACATAATAGATATAAATGTAGAACGATAGCTCATGCAGTGTATGTGTATGGTGTATGTGAGATGGCATTTACATAGAGAACAGGTAGAAAGGTTACGGCCTACGTAGTTCTATTCATATTCATGTCTAGGATGGTTTGGGTGGATATCTTTTAATGGCTTGTGTTGAAACAAGATCCGTCTGAAAATGTAGTGGTACATTTAGCATAAAATAACATGAGAACGTATAGAATAGCATAACATTGCATTGGATTGCATGATGGCAATGCATAGTACGGCGACAGAAAGATGTTGCTTGATTAAAGATGAGAATGTGGATGTCACATAGCGTGGCTTGTAAGAGCTCAGCTTACGTATGTTAGCTTTTTTGTCGCTTAACACAAGAAAATGTCTATTTTCGAACTCTGTGTATAGTTACACTACTACTACACACTGGAATATGGAATACTACCGAGGTATGTATTCTCTTTCTTGTGTGTCTTTCAGTTTTCTGACTGAGTGAGAGAGAGTGTGTTTTTGTGTATAGGTTCTGTCCTACTACTAATATTGTGTATAGTATACTTACACTTATATTTGTATGTACAGCTAGTACATTCAGAAAAGTGCAGAGAAGAGTAGGTACGGTGGAGCATCCCGGGTATCGGGTTTCATTTCTACCACCCACAATGGGGAACTTGAGTTTCCGTCCCTCGTTCTTGTGACATTAATGGAACCTCTCCAAAATCTGATAATCCAAACATTATCATCATGTGCAGATTCTAAAGATCTCACATCATTATTTCTGTGTCCATTACAAATGCACTGCATTTTATTGAACAAGGATTCTACGGAAAGATAAATGAAGCACAGCATGAATGAAAGCTACTTATACAGAAGTATGATACATCTAATACTTCACCAATCACCACCAGTGTATAATGCTGTAACATCATCCTAAACGTATCAATTTACTCTTAAATGATATTCAGTAAAATAGAAACGTACCTCTGAGAATAAAATATCCTAACGAGAAAACTATCTTTATATATTTTTACAAAATGTCTACTTAATTACATACTACGAGTATTTTCTTTAAAAAAACATACAAATGGCAGTTTGTAAAAAATGGGAAGTATGCAAATGTAGAGATAGAGTTTACATAAAGAACTCTTGCCAGAAATCTTTACTTAACTAAATATAATTACGTTCGGATGAGTTTCTACTTACTTTCCATCGCATTAGTAGTAAATAGTAAATGTATCTAAATAGTAATACAAATACAGCCAGTAGATATTTTCTCTGTTACTAAAAACACATCGTTGTAACATAAGTTACTACAAAATAGAAACGATGCGAAGCTAGCATTAGTTGTATTTGTACTACCTACCTGCTTTTCTTACTATTTCACTCTTCTAAAACTAAGTATTGTATCTTGACACACTGTTTCCTTTATTCTGGTTAGCTTTATAGCTCAAAACTAAAGTGAACAGTAGTAGGTTAAGTTGAGTGGGGATCATCGGGAATGAGGCTGAACACATAAGTAAGTAACATAATGTGAGATCTTACGGTTGAAGACACTATGCATCTATATAGAAGATGTAACCTGGTGATAACGTCCTAATAGATTTGCTCGGTTCAGCTAGAACTGGATGAAAGGGTAATAAACCGGTGCGGAAAATTTGTCTCACACAATCCTCTACATTTAATACACGCTGCTCTTAGCGCATTAGTTCCTAAACTAAAGGACGAGTAAATTGTACATGATACGTTATACTATACACTTACAACAGTTTGACTGTATACAATGCAAAACCAGTCGGTGTGTTCTAATGTTCTGGTAGTGAGTAATGTTTTATTTAGTCGGAGTAGTATTAGTTATTGCTTGTTGGCCAAGTTCAGTTACGTTTTACGTTATAGTTGTCTAACTCTGATTGTCATAGTCATTTATGTCAACCGGAGGCCAAAAACAAAAGACACAAGCGGCTAATAGCTTTCCAGCCAGCTCTTCTCTATCTAAAACCTTTTACAACGCTACTAAGTAAATACTCGTTATACGAGAAATACTCTAGGGTTACATGTGCATTACAAATACACGACAAGATGCTTATACAGATACGATCCGCGTAAGTGAGTGCATTTCATGGTATATGCATTTAGTTTAGTAAAATAGAGAATTTTGGGATGCACTCATATCCGTTTCGTAGTGCTGTATTGTTAGACTACGTGTGTTTTGTGTATGGTGCGGTGGAGTTGGAAAGGAATGAATGTTGGGACAAAACTTAGAACAATAGGGTGGTCCAACTCAACTCGAGAAGCAAAGAACAAGGCAAGAAGAAGAAGAAGAAGGAAAAGCAGAATAAGAAGAAATGAACAAATGCACAAGTAATTTTGTACGAGTGTAGTTTGTAGTAGTCAATGTTTACCTTGGCGGGCCATCCTTTTGCTCAGCTGCTCGATCTCTTTGTCGGCGATTTTTAAACCAATTGCTGACTTGAGTTGTGGTCAGACCGGTAGCTTCCGCCAACTCCCGTTTTTCTCGAGGTGACGGGTAGGGATTGTGCTGATACCAGTCTCGGAGAATGCTGCGGGATTTCTCTTTGAAACAATACGAAGTCTCTTCGCCATCCCAGATTGTGCGGGGCAGAGGGAATTTCCGGCGCACTCGGTACTTTCCTGAAATTTATGAATCATGCAAAATACCCCGTCAAAAAATCATCTTTCCATTTCCACCAACTCTCTATCTATGTATCTCTCTTACATTTCTAAATCTGTGTATCTCTTGTGTGCTTCTGTCTGAAAAAGAGAAAATGTTTCAACCAGCCATGTATTTGTATGGCAACATATGATTGCAGTTCCAGCTTCCTCTCTGTATAACTCTTCGCATTCGTCACAAAAGTCATATCAAGTATACACGCATTTAAGTATGTAAAAATAATAATAAAGACTTGTACAACTTCGTTTCATATTGAGTATAGAGCAGTGTTGATATTATAAGCACTCACTCGTTTGGCTCATGAATTCTAATGGAAACAATGATGAAAAATTGCTCTACGGCCAAAGAGGAGAGAAATCTGTAGGTTTTAGCTCATGTAAATACAGTATGATGCATATGAAGTGTGAAGTATAGTTAGATGAATGATTGTTGATAAATGCTAGCACTTTAAACACTCTTGGGGAAAGTGTAAGTGTGAATAAGAGGACAGAGATTAAATTAGGATAGGAAAGGCCTACAAGGTTTGCCCATACTAATCCAATTGAATACCAACAAAATACAGTAAGTGTATTTTGTATAATGTATACAAATCCCCTCATAGTAGAGCATAAATGAGCCATATAGTTTACAGCACGTACATACAATAGCCCCATAATACACAAAGTCCCTTGAGACAGTGTTATTACTGTAGAGCACTTATTTATCTATGAAAGCGTGTAGTGTACAAAGTTGAATAATAAATGACACGAGGAAATGAGAGTGAAGATTGATTGAGTGTGATTGATATGGTATTAATTGGTTTGGACTTTTGAAGTGTTGGCTGTGTAACACATTTGACAAATTATAATATGCATTCCTATGCTAACACACACAAACAGACAGCAAAAAATATTACAAGACGTATCATGCCATAAGAATAGGACGCATCATTTACAGATGAACAGATTACAGTTCTAATTAAACGCTTCGTAGTGCCTACTTGTAATTTTTCAAAGGCATTACCTACTTGGTGCACTGACATGGATACAACATGACTATAATAATATAATGTTTTTTTTCTTATGTATGAGATAAAAACACTGAATGTGATAGCTATAGGTATACATAATCTAATAATAGTTTATAGTGTAACATTATCATAAAGTTATGAATATTAAAATGAGTTTAGAAAAGAGAGTGTGTAAATTACACTGTAACTCACCAACAGCCCCTAAGGGTCTCCCTCTGAGTTTCTCAGCCTCGATATAATGAGCCTTCAACCAAAGAGCTTGTAATTTGGGATGATTATGAGGTGAGAACTGATGAGACTCTAGAATCTTGTACAGCTCCTTAAAGTTTCCTCTGTGAAAAGCCACGACAGCCTTTGCCTTAAGAACACTCTCGTTTTTTTGGAGTTTTTCGCAACCTGGCAGCGACCATAGGAATCTTGCCAGCCGTTCCATGTTTCCTGATTGTTGCAGCACTTCGCAAACACATGCGACCTACAAAATGTGACAGCAGATTTTGCCAATCATGTCTTTACACTCAACACATACAAACTACCACATTCTCAATGCACAACGCTTTAATAAGATATACAACCCATATAGCCAACAAAATCTCCCATTACCTTCATACTTTCGTATCACCACAAATTCAAACACTAATGCACTTCAGCTACTTATACACATTACTTCACACTTTATTAGCAATGCTTGTCTTTACAAACATCATTAACAATACCATAATCATTACTTTTATCCCGTCACAAAACTTGCATTGAACTTTTCAGCTTTGTAAATACTACACTAAAATATTATTTAATTCAATATTCGTTTGTTTTAATTTACAATATGCTATTACAACAATATTTCTTATTCCTAGTAGATTATCCGCCTATCCGCCACTAAAAAGCCCCAACATATAGAGAAGGTGTATCTTACACACATGAAAAATATATTTGTGACTTCATGCAATATTTTTATACAAATAAATGCTACCTGACTATAATCTAGCAGTGACAAATAAAAAATGTAGTCATGGGGTTGGAGAAGAGTCGTCTGTCACAGCGCACAGCATGCTATGGTCTAACCAATAATTCCTGTCGTTTTGTCATGAGCAAATATTTTGTTATTTGACACCATGCATAAGTAGCTAACCGGATATCTACTTCGATCTTTACATGAGTGCACTCCCATACTACAACTTCATACTTCTTATGTCTATAAAGTCTAAGTACGTGTATATAAGTAACATAGGTACATATATACTTTTAAATAAAAGTATGTATGTTGCATTTATAATTCTGAAGTGGAAACATGGGAGATAAAATAAGGATTTTGATGTCTATTAATCATGTAGCAATAGGTGGCAAAGTGACAATGGTCAAGAAAAGGTTTTGAATGTTGAACGAACCTGTTCTTGCGTAAATCCAAATGAAGGAAGAATCGGTGTTGGACTTGGAGGTCCAAGTGTGAGGGAGCCTACAGAAGACATTGAGCCAAGACCTGTACTGCCCATTAAATTTGGGCCGGATAAAAGTCCACCAACGTCTCCCATGCTGCCCAAAATCATTGCAACAGCAATGTCTAGGCTGTTCTGAAAACTGTCCAGTTGAATACACCACAAAAGTCTCACACGACTTTAACAAACACGAGTTCGTCAGCACAAAGCTTTTCTTCACTAATTGTAATTAATTAGAGTTTGTTTGATAAATATAAAGGCGTAATTTGTCTTTACTACACAGGAGTAGTATTGTGTTGAGCCTTTGGAGTACAATGTTATTTGTATCTTGCAAAAGACATCGTAAAAGTCAGGTAAGCATACATTAACTCATGTTATAATGTGCTACGTGTTTACAAGTAGTAATTGTTGTGAGTGACAAAAATAGAAATACTAATAACAATATGGCACGAACCACGTATATAAAGTGTTCTGATTATGAACCCTCCCTGCGGAGATTATATCAAAAGCCGGGGCTGTGAGTTTGTGGAGAATAAATCTGTTGAGATTTGCGTGACATTGTAATGGGCGACACTAATTTTCTCACTATTGTTCACAAATTGACTCCTTGTTCTGATGTGCATGTAACGCGTGTCTCTCTTTCTATACAAAGGAAGTTGCTCGTATTTCCGTTTAAATTACAAATCACAATTTGGAATTAGCGTTTCTCTCTCGTTATACAACAATTTACTACTCTATATTTAGAATCAGTATAATATTAATACAGTATACAGTATTCTACCACAGATATGAAAAATTAAATCATTTAATGTCTTGTGCAAAACACAGTCAGTAAATATAATAGTAAGTGCACATAAATTGTAGCCAGTAGCAGTATTTAAAAATACACCTGCATTAAATAACTACCAGGATTGACATTGACTTGCAGTCACAGAAGTACACAGATTCCAACTAGTCTGCACTTTGCATTTTATCATGTACTTATTATATACATAATGCAGTTCTGGAACGAATGTCTGCGCACAGAACATTACTACTCAAGTTATTAGTAAAAATGACTCCAGTTACATTAAACACCGCATAGCTCGTTAACATGAGGCTACGGTATGTATGGCAGTTACATAAAACTTATTTTTTTGGAATCAAATTACACGATTATGAATTCCTGTGTAGGATAAGTGTGTTGGTCAACGTCATCATGATGTTGGTGGGCAGTGTTGTTTTATACTTAGATATTTGCAATACATAATTATGGTTTATCTCTTTTCGCTGCTGTAGGTAGTACTTTCGCTTCGGTCTCAGTTTTCAAAGCTAATGTTTTCACACGTTGTGTCTTCCAAGTAATTCACTGCAGTGTACAAGTTTGTGTGTATGCAAATCGCTATTTGCGTAAACAGACACATGACAATTGAGTTTAAGTATGTAGGTATTTATTTTTCTTTCCGTCTATTTATATGTAGCACGACAAAAGTTATACATTTGAACAGTACACACTACACTAGTACTATAACATACTTTCATTCCGACTATGAATACGTATTGTCAATTTTCAGTTGATTGAGTTGTTGTGCATTATGTGTGTACTTATGGTAATTGTGTGTGTAATGCGATGTAAAGTGTGCGTTTGAGTGGATGAGGATGAGGAACGGTCGTCCTCTTCTCTCCGAATCTTTTCAGATGGGAAATAGACAGAGAACTGAATATGAATCAGGTTTGTCTACCAGCTTTTGTTAAGTTACCCTCGTAGAATCCTCCACAACACTCTACTACTACTACTACTACTACTAATGCAGATACTATTTCGTATGTGTTGTGCTACACACACGAGACACAGGAAAACACACTCAGTCAGTCGACTCTAGTGAAGAGATATACATACAGATAGATACAAACACGGTCTGCATTCAAACGACGGTGTTCGTGTACTTCTACTTGTACTCCAACAACCACACTGCGCTTACTTAGTATTTACATGCATGGGATACACTCAGAGAATTTTTGAAGTGCCACGAAACAAACTGTGAAACTGTTCTTATACCACGAAAGAACGACAGAGTGAAGTTCAGTTTACTTTCTGTATATAAGCAAGCCTCAGAGTTTGTGTATTGTGTGAGTTTTGGGTATAAGTGAAGTTTTGAATGTTGTGTGTATATGTACATGTACCATTTGCCAGCCCACATGGAGGATTTTCGGAGTGTGGATTGACTACGAGTGGTTTGGTTGGCTTGGCTTGGCTGACTTTTGCTTGAGCTTTTGCTTATGAGCTCAGGTTCCATCATCCTCTTCTCACCACACGAACGACGATACGAGGATTGTGCGCCTCGTAGAACATCCCTTTGGCTGAGGATTCGGGTGGAGTTTGATAGCTTGATATCAACTCTCCGCAGCTTAATCGTCTCCACTCACATTCTCAATTCAACTTTACAGCTATAACATTCAAACCTCTCGTTATATGCACAATTCTTCATACAACTAACTCAACGCAACCTTATGTACAAACAGATACAAGTAGCAAAGGTTTGATGTCCCACTGTAGTAGTCATGTAGTAATGTAGTAGTAGTATAGTGAGACAATACATTTCTTTAGCAGTTTAGTGCATAAACGAATAATCACCTTAACAATACCTTATGTTACCTTATTTCAATTCAATTAACAAGATGTGTTGGTGTTCCTCTCTCATTCTCTTTAACCGTGGCACACACAGATACAACGCAACACATGGCACGTATAATGCATGGGTACTCACTCTATAGATCTTTAACACTACTTTTTCTAGTTAATAAAAATAATAAGAATACAGACACAGTGCTAGTAGGGCTATAGTACTGTGTGTAATGTCTAAGAAGGCTAATTCATTGTCAGCTCACTCACTTCACTTGTTACATTTCACTTGGAGGTTTTCATATACTAAGACGCTTTTACATACATTAAGACTATTAATATTAAGAGTTAAGCATAAAAGTATGTACCTACCTAACTATACAATGTAGCGAGTATATAATTCACTTCGCATTATTCATTTGGACTTGCTTATACGTACTTGAGTGTATTATTACATGTTGACTATGCTGCACTATATACAATCTTGTTCTTGTAAGCATAATATGTAAAGAGTCTTTTTTATTTCCCATCATCATACCTGATTCTACACAATATCTTCTATAAGGTTTCTCCACTGTGATACTCCTATATTGGCAACATTTGCCTCAGTGTGCTTCGATATGTTGTATCTGTACAAAGTGTGCATTTTTGTTTAAACAGTCTTGTCACTACAATATAAGAACTACTATATATTATTCTGTATGTTATGTTCTGCTACAATACTCTCGGGTCGCAGGCAGTCGACTTGAAGAACATGTCGTGATCTGCATTTTGTACATATAGGTGCAACTTTAACTTTACCAATGTTGGATTTTGTGGTTGTAATAGGTATACATATAATACAATCACCTATATACACGGAGACACAACAACGACTACGTTTCATATCATTTGTGACTACGACTAATTCTCATCGTCATACTATTGGGTTACACCATCATTAGCTCCGTCTGTGTTTATGTGCATTTTCTCTTTATGCCAGATTTCTACTACAAAAACCACAAACCGTCTTTATTTTATAACACTAAACAATGTAAACCTACTCGTACTCATATGCTATCATTAGTAGTCAAAGTAAATACTATATATATACCAAAATATATACTTAATCTTGTTATGCATAGTAGGCATATGAGTAGACCTTAGTGTAAGTTTCAAATGTATATGGTGTATATGTATCAGATTGAGCTATGAATGTGTATTTGCTTTTTTCTCTTTTTTACAACGAACGCAAAGCAATTGAAATGAAGTTTATCTCATCGCATCGTAGATTTTATAGAGTTTGAAGGTATTCTGCGTAGGTATATGAAAGCAAGCTACAGCTGAAGAGAGTGTATGGAGTAAAGTGGAAAAGAGCAAAACAAGAGTACATCACATAATTTGTCTTGTGTCTTGACGCTGTCGTTTGGTTACTTGCTTACAATTAGACTTGCAATGTTAAATGGTGACTGGGGACCAATGCATTATAAAATGAAGGCTTATGTCATTCTATCCACACAGATACATGTGTTTATGGCTTCTGGGAAGGATGCAGCATCTAAAACTTCGTCTTCTTCGTTCCTTCAGTTTTTATATCTAAATTGTCGTTATATAGACGTTAACTTGTCTCTTGAGTCACAGTCAAGTTCAACTCCGTCATCTTCAGCCAACCCATTTCTTTTTCCAGCTTAAATTAACAACTCTCCTCGTATCTTTATGTGCATGTTCCCTTATTATGTAAATATCAATGTTCATGTGTATTGTATAGCTGCACACTGCATACGTGTGTAGTTTTGTTGTGTATCTATAGGAATATTGTGATTCTCAAATGTCGCCAATGCCTGACCTAGTCTACTACTTGTCTCATCCGTTTTCCTCCTACTCTTTTCCAATCACCGTGCATAATGCTCATTTTACACTTTAACGCATTCTGTTTGCACTTTAAAACTTAAACCACACACTCGCATATAGGATTTCTTACAATAAAATAACTTTGTGGTCCAGTTTTAGATTTTTGTGGTCTATGAATGTATGACTAATGCTAATGCATTTTTTAATGTGTTGTTTTGTGTGTTTTCAACCTAAGTAGAAAATCTTAGATATAATCCTGGTGTGTAAAAATAAACATGAAGACTATACAGAAGAAACAGTGTGAAGTGATGAAAATGTATTTATGAGCCAATTTCATATCACAATGGTTTAAGGATACACTTTGACCTGTTGTTGTAGTTGTGACTTTTTACACCCCGCACTGAAGCACAGTGTGAGTTTAATTGCACTGTGGAGAAAAGCAGGGTGAAGTCTCCAAACATTTTTTCCATAATAGTCATACGCGGTTCAATAATATCTAATGCATTGTTTGACAAAGGGTTGTGGTGGTGTGTGTGGGGGAATCCGTTGAGAGAACACATCATTACTAAGTACTTAACAACATGACATTATTTATTTACAAAAATTAGTTCATGTTAGCTCAGCATGTTATCTGGTTTCACTCAATGAGTTCACAGTTCTAAGATGATAAGGACATTGTCAAAACTTTAATTCATATCGACAGTCAGCAATAATCGGCAATCTTAAGCACACACAAGTAAAAATAAGTACGTGGTACATTGAGGTCTTGACTCAGCTCAAATTGTTATTGCAATACTTTAGTAGTAGTAAAGTAGGTATGTATTTATTTTCAATGTAAGTTTTAAATGTTAATGTTGATTTATGTATAAATAATCTCTTGAGATCCCTGTGTAGAGTTTCGCCTTCTTGTGCGACTCCTCATTGTTAAGCTTAGGGTGGGCTGTGGGTTGGGATAGAATAAAACTGGTGCACATTCACCCAAGTCATGAATACAAGTATTAATACACTTCATTTCACTTCAGTGTCAATTTCTAATTCAAATGTGTGTGTGGGCTATCAAAAAATAATAGATATTGTATTAGTGACTTGTAGAATTTCCCCTTTTGCATGTCATTCATTTCCATGTTCCACCAAACAACTCAAACCGAGCCAAGGGGCAATCCGGGCAAACCAACCCACTACATACTGCATAAAGGTATACACAACATAAACATAACATAACAAGACCAAATCAAACTTTCTGTTCATTCTTGCTCATTTTATTCAAACATCACAAATTAGAATATACATTACATTTCAGTCTCAGACAGGGTGTGAATAATACACCTTTGTCTATTATCATCATCAGTCTCTTTCCAAATAGAGAAAGCGCTGTGTATGTGTGTTATTAGTATAATACACTAATACAGTTCTTGATATGATATTTTCTGGCTACAATGAAAACGGATATTATACTCGCATTCAATAATAGTAGATTATTTGTAGAAGAGAGCAACAACATGGCTTCTCATGTGTCTCAACCATTCCACACACACACCATAATCGATAGTCAACTCGTATTCATGAATGTATTTTGTACTTTGTAGGTAGACACAAGAGCCAACAGATATGTGAACAACACACACGAATATATCAACCAACACAATGTAATAAGTCATTTGTTATTGTTGCCGCAAACAAGATCAATGAGTGGACTTTTACCTTTTGCCCAAACCAAGGAGAATCATTCTACATGCTTCATCATCTACTGAAATTCTATTGTGGTTTTCACAACTCATGTACTATACACACTAGTAGTAGTGTACACCATGAGTGTGTAACCTTATTTGGTGTGTCTATATTGTTAGTATTATTATTGTATGTGCAAAATGTATACATACCTTACCTACCTAGGTATTTTGTAATACAGTAATACAATAATGGCCCTCATTTAGCAAAAAGTCATCGTGAAACATAAAATAAATGGTTTACTCAAGTTTGAAAAGCGTTTACACGCTTAGTTATAATAATAAGGTATGAAAAGCAAATCCAAGTGTAATAATAATGTTATAGGCAATAGTAAAGTAAATGCTTTGTCTGTGCTGTGTTAAGCTGTGGTGTACAAATACACGCAGTCTCACTTTTCCACAAAAGGCTCTAGTCTATGGTATGGTGGTGGAAGCTTCGCAGCAGCTCTGTCTGAAAATAAGGAATTGAATGTGGGCAGTGTGTAGTTGCTTTGTCCATGTACAAAGTACGAGTGACTATAATATAATAGTAGATAGTTGTAAATTGTAAATTATAGAGTGCCTAAATGGAGCTGCAAGTACATAATCCATTATGGTGACAATGAGCTCAATGGTCTAAAGATGAAGTGGACTTGAACGGCAGAATTGATTATGTACATGTAGAATTGTGTAGTACAAATACAGGAGCTATAGATTAAAGGTGTATAGTGTGTGTGCTAGTAGAGCAATGCAGGTATCCAAGTCTCTTTTCAGTTGTTCATTTCTCTCAATGATTGAATTTCTAGGTTACAAGTTGTCAGCTCTTTGTATAGCATTGTTGGCGAACAATTGGCATAGTTAAGGGCGGTTTGTTTCCTTTTTCTGAGGCCCTTTCGTCATTATCGAAATTGGGTACGTGCCTCTCGCTCTTTATTTCATTGACAAACTCAAAGTGAACAAACTATAAACGAAAGAGGCAAGGCTCTCTCAACAATTGGAAACTGCTTATACCTCAGTGGTAGGATGCCTTCATTCTACACTGCAATAACAATGTTCCCTTACATTCGACAAATGGGCCTTTCCTCTTTCTCTGTCTCTAGATCTTTGCGTTTTGTAAGATCTTCTCAACTCAGACACGTAACTTCCTTTTCTCTGTGTCATTTCTTGTCTTGAGTCCGTTTTGTCAAATCTTGTGGGCAGCATGGTGTACTTTGTATTTCACAGGAGCATAGTAATATACTCATAGGAAATACAGCAATAAATTGTAGCATCGTGCCTACTATTAGCATTATGAAAGCAGAAAACCCGTGTTTTACAATGAAGAGGATATTTACAACTGCCTTACATTGTTTATACGCAAGAACGATGGTTCAACTTTTCCTGTGTAACAAATACTAATAGAATTTTCCTCAAATCTGTCCTTCTGGCTGTGTATAACATTGCAAGATCCATTCTTCTCATGTTATTCCACTTTCGCGTTTGAACTTTGAAGTAGATTTCCTATAAAAATGTTTGCGTGTACAAGGAAGTATAATATAATGCACACACTGGAATGTGTTCATACTTACACAGTGTCCTTCCCTTGTTAAATGTACAAAGCTACTAATAGTAAAGTGTCTTCAACAACCTTTGCGCTTTCATTACTTCATTTTAGGGTACATGCTGTGTTCTCTGTATGCAGTTATGATGTCTTCATTCATTTTCAACTTCTCGGTCTCAAGTCCAGTTTTATACTTTTACTTTACATAGCAACTTCTGTTTTCATTGTACTTGTAGGCGAACCGTGCTGGAACTTACAAACATAAAGTCACCAGATACTGAAAGGGTGCTTTGCTGAACTGCTGATGGCTTATCACAATTTAATATACTCCATTTTCGTTTTCATAATAAAGTGTGCTACCATTACCATTCTTCTGCTGTAATAAATCTCCAGCTTATGATTTAAAGTAAGACCTATGGACGACCAAAGAAAATAAAATTAAAAACGAAGCTGTCACTTTGTAGCACCTACATGTACATTAAGTCAATATACCTAAGTAATAAGACATTCCATAAGACTTTCCATTCCACTCTTACTTACTAAGGTATATAAGTATTGCCTAATTAAAGTATACATGCAATACATACATAATGACAGTAAAGTATTAGGTAGTTGTTAATACATTTTTTCTAAGTTGATTGACTTCTTCGGATTCTAGGAAGAACGTATTACTGATCTAATACAATGTTACACTATTTGAGAGTTGAGAGGAGCATTTTGAGATGAATGGACGAAATGACAAGGAAATGTACATATACAATTATAAATAAATTGATGTGAGTAATCTGTACAAATAGTACAAGCATTCAATTTTGTTTCTTCTTCCTGGTATTTGGACATAATACTTTCTTATTAGAGCAGAATTCCCTGTACAATATCCATATGCAATAATACAGTAGTCGAAGATAGAATACTCAGCGGATTTGGAAGAAAAGAAAATACGAGACGACTTTATCGATTGCTTTAATGAAATACGAATGAGACGATGATGGTAAAGTTAAGCTTGGCATTTCTGGACTTTTGTATATACATAAGTAGGTATACAAGCATATATTTTGTTAGAAGCAGGACAGAGTGTATTATTACAGCTCCTTATTGCATAGTGTATTAGATTTAAATAAACTGGGAGAATAGAGTGGGATGATGGCAAGAGCTCAATAGAAAATAGGTTTGCCTTCCTTGTTCATTATAATGAAGTATTGAAATTGCATTGAGGTCTTTAATAGCCACACTGACGGACTGAGGTAAATTGACGACACCTTTTCTTGTTGGGTTGTATAATGCAGAACAGTTCTTCGGATTCGATTCACTATTCACATCACACAACAGAATGGAATGACATGGCACGAGTAGACAAAACAAACCACCGGATAAAATGACGGATTGGTTTTTCGTTCGTCGAACCGAACTCAGACTCAGGAGATAATATTGTAGTTGCAATAGTCAAAAAGCTCCATTTTCCCCGTACGGTCTTTGTCATAGATATGATCTACCTACATTCAGGGGCGTATCCAGGTCAGACATTTGGGGGGGCTTGAACAAACCTTTGTTATAAACGTCAATTTTTCGCGCGCAGCGCGAAAAAATTTAGAAAATTTTGCTA
>JAQFYB010004689.1:0-15657 GCA_034694085.1 Pogonognathellus longicornis
TTTGTTTACTTATTTTGCCTCGTTCCCATCTCGAGTTTTCATGCATCGCAGGATTCAGGTTTTCGCAATGCATAACTGATAAATATGACTTGAGAATTTTACTCGTTAGTATTCATTTTCCCTCGTATTGTGAATAGATTAAGGTTAGAAGTTTTAACACGCCTACAGACTACAGACAGTAAAATGAACTATAATGATTTCACAAGCAATGAAGTGAGAATTGCTAAAGGATTGTTTTGACAGAAAGACTAGGATGAATCTACATACGTCATTCATGAAGCCAGACAGAAGACAGATGCTTTACTTCAGTATTTTGTATATCTACTATCTACATTCACACATTCTAATATTCAAGTTGAAATATTATTACTAATCACTTTCGAAAATTAACTTCACAGACCTGACAAAACATTAGTGACTACTGAGGAATTGACATTAGTAAATATTGTAGCAACAACCAATGCATGAGTTTTACTAATTGACGTCGTGTGGACAGTGATTTAAGTAACGGGAGTTAAACACAACTACCAGAACAAGAACAGTTCAGTCTCAATAACGATTCAAACAATTAGCAGGAAATGCTGAGTCCATGTAGATAGGATACAAATGCTAATCAGACACTAACATTGTTTTACATATTATCTAGCATTCAACACAACATGAATGAAACCCAAAACTCAGATTGTATTATTGGAGCTTGTGAAAAGAGAATAAACGAATGCTATACGAAAATTCAAGTTAGGAGAATACATGAATAAAATTCTCTTCTCAATTATTTGCTGCCAATATGTTATTTTCATCTATGAAGTTAAGGACTTTATTTGCATGTACATGGTTTTATTTTACAATAGGTACATTGGCACAAATCGGAGTTCTGTATAACGTAGGTTTTTACTTGGGATATTGAAATCATGTCAATTTGAAATTGAAATGAAATGAAATAAATATGGTTTTATTTGCTCTGTATGCGTATAGCTACTAAATCAGAGGATTCTAATGAAAATGTTATCAACGAGTCAGAATATCTATAGGTAGGTATGTATACGCCTAAAAAATTCCTTGCAACAGTCACTTACTGACTTACTGTATTGACTAAGTGGCTGAATCACCACAATATTAAGTACAAGTAAGATGATTGAACGAGAATGAAACGTCTCAAGTGATTTCCTAAAATGGAATTACAGATAATAAGAAAATGTGATGCCACAGCCACTCACAGTCACACTCACAAGCAAAGATTATGTTTCATGACTAATGCAACTAATACCATGAATGAATAATATTAGTGTCAAATTATGCTGTTTTGTTGTTACAGATATTCTGATGATGATTAAAGAGACATTTAAAAGAGAAGGGAATCACTTTCACTATACTCCTTTAAACTGACAAGTTATTTAGGCATATGCATGTATTATGAAAATGATTTGGAAGCTGAGACGAATGGAATGGTATTTGTATTTCAATGTATACAAAATCACTCTTGTAAAAAACTTTTCTATTACGCTAGTAGATTATTTGAAAAATAGTTTTAAAATATATGAAACTTATCGTGTAATCAAATACTTATACAGTTAACATAATCTTAATTAATTCTACACGAATTGTATTTATGCTTTTGAAAATGGTTACCTTTTATAAATTCTGGATTTTGTTCTGCGTGTTGTGGGTCGTTTTGCCTTTGTTCAATTGTCAAAGTTACGGCGACTACTGCGATGGTAGTTTTGGTTGTGAATCCTCGTCTGGTCTTGTGTGTGATAACGGAGTGTGTGTCTGCCAATATCCTTGGGTGTTATTTAACATGGAAAAAAATTTATGCGAAGTCTCTGTTGGCGAGCACTGTGACGACTCAATGAAATTGCATTGTGTCGAAAATGCATTATGTGTAGACTTACACGGTGATGGGAATCTTGAATGTGTTTGCGATACCGGGTACAAAAATGTTGCAGCGAAAAACTGTGAATCAACTGAAGTGGAGGATGATGAAATATATTCTTACATTTGTTGTCCCGAACGCTAACTCCATACTTACAACTACACGTGAACATTAGTGCATGTAAAAAATATACGTAATAAAAATAAACAATGAATAAACAAATTGTATTGTCCAAAGCATTTATTCTGTTCACATCGGCATGACCATTCAATTTGATGCAAGACATGTAACAGCAATTGCAATGCAATGCAATGTTGAATAAACAAAAACAACTTGAGCATAATTATATTAAGAATCATTAATTTTGCTTACTATCACATCTTCACATTCATGTACAGAGGTACAATTGAACTGCTGTGTGTAATAAACTCTCGACGTCTTCAACTGCGCCCATCTCATCCTTCCATTATAAATTAAACCGACTGCAAAAATACAAATAAAGCTGAGAGAGAATCCTGAGCCTGAGTTTAATATTGAGTACAATGTGTATACATGCAATGCACACACAAAACGATTGACTGGTATATTTATCTGTTTAATACGTGATCGTGATAGTCATAATAGTTTTAGCGTAGCATCTTTATCTGCTGGATTCATTTAATCATCCACAAAAAAATCCTAACTGATTTCACATCGCTTGATACGAGAAGGTTTTGTTTGTATAGACAGAATTAGAACCAGAGCAACTTCTCTTTTATTGAAAATTATTGGCTTTGATTATTTAGCTTAAGATTCTATGTGTACACCAGAGTGCTAAAGCTTTTCAAAATATAAACACATGTATTCATATGATAGTGATACTACGGTATGTGCTTTTGATGAGACTTGAGACGCATTTGTATGTAATACATAATTCATCTATAGTCTCTAAACTTAGTTTCAATTATGTGAATAGCGAAAAAAACAGCTTAGCACTATATTTAATGGATCTTTTATAGAATGTAGAACATTTACTCAGTTCAAATCTACAAATTAATTGTGATGCAAAAACCAGACACTCATTTTCTTGTACAGACACTAGCATATTATACACTACATTGCATAAGTCTGCTTAAGTAGCTTTATGAAAATTTAATTCATGATACTACGATCTTATAATTGTTTTCTGAATATCGATTGCTACACGTTCAATGATGTGGTAAAATTCATAGGTAGATTTTGTGTCTCTTAGCTTTGTGTTCATTCACGCATTCTTGAAGAATACTTCTGGTAATGATTTTGAATGAGGTTCTTATTGTATGCAAATGATGTTACTATAAATAGTCAACGTGCCTGAGTCCCAAATAGGAGATAGCAGATTTACAAATACTTACCTATGGATTTAAGGCAATAAAAGTTTCGCTCACACAATGAGATTTTACAAAATGAGAATAATAGCAAAAGAGTTTTCACCTATGACATGAGCCAAAAAACAATATTCATACCTCTTACCTAGTACAGAAGCATTATTGTAGTAACTTGTAGAGCTGAATGAGATCAAAATTATTATAACCCCACTTGGAACAACAACTTTAAAAATAAATGGAAATTTAATTTTTACTCATTATTATGGCTATAACCCACATACAAAAAAGTAGCAGAGAAATCTGTTCATTATTAAATATGTAAGTAATCCGAATATTGTGGTATGTGCTTTCACATTGTACTTGAATTTCAATGCTTTTATATCTGTATTTTGTACAAATACATATTTGTGAGATATTTGTTTACGATTCATCTGTCTATGAGTATGTACAATGTGCATTTCTATAATATCATGTGGTGTGTGTGGTTCATAAGATAACTAAGGAATTGTTGTACCACACAAAAACAAAGGGCGACAAAAATTCGTGTGCAAAAACGGTTCATACATGCATATAGTAGTGTACCTACTCTATCTCTGCATTGTTATTACCATTTATTGTTTTCTTAATTTCCAACACACAGCTTAATATTAACATTAGATAGGTATGGTATAATCAGCAAAAATACTGCTACTTTAAAGTATTTAAGTATTTACTTATAAATTCGCAACTCTCCAAAGTGTACTAAGCATAATATTATGTAAATGAGATGACCAAGCGGTAGATCACTAAAGCTAGAACTAATAACTACAGTTCAAATTCCAGGTTCAATGAATTTATGTTTATGGATTCCTCTTCCAAATGAAAGTTATTTGCATTTGTATTGAAATTACTTTTTGAATTTTAAAGAAGTTTATAAACATGTTTGCTTGAAAACATTTTTCATTCTTCTGCTTGAGTCTCATCCTCATCTGAAGAAAATTCTGTGATAAAGTGTAGGTAAGTTTTAACCAATTACAGTAACTAAAACTATTTTGTACACCGAAAGCTCATTAAAGTAATGCCATTTCTTGTTTGAATAGAATTGAATCTATAAAGAACTTAATCTGTTAAATTAAATGTTTGATTGCAGGTTAATAAACCCACAATGGACGCACTTCGATGGGGTCTTACTTTATTAGTTTTTTCTTATACCTGTTACGCTCAAAACTACGGAGAAAGCTGTACAAGTGATCCGGATTGTTACGCGTCTACCGGGCTTGTCTGTATTAGTGGACAATGTTCTTGTTCCAACACTATGATATACAGCGAAAGCAACAGTGCATGTAGTGTAACTGTGAATGAACCATGTGGAACAGATGATGCTCTTCAATGCATCGACAATGCATCTTGTGTCGTGCAAACTGATGGGGAAAATAATCCTTCCAGTACTTGTCTTTGTGATACCAATTTTGTAGCTATGTCAGCCAGAAATTGTGACAGCGAGCCTGATCCTAGTTACCCAACAATTTGTTGTCCAGCATAATTTTGAACCGATGC
Source organism: Pogonognathellus longicornis (assembly GCA_034694085.1). Lineage (NCBI taxonomy): Eukaryota > Metazoa > Arthropoda > Collembola > Entomobryomorpha > Tomoceridae > Pogonognathellus > Pogonognathellus longicornis. Next base: position 4,756 of record JAQFYB010004689.1, read on the forward strand.
AATTGCATATGTCATTGTGTAATGATGTGATAATAAAACAGCTTGAAAAATAGAAACGATTGTCTTTAAAATCTCTTCATTCATATAATATTACCTTTAGCATATCTCTTTGGCATGTCTGTTTAGCATGAAATATTTATATTAGTATAGTAGGTACTTGTACTTATAAAACAAGCCTTTTTCTTGTTTTCTCCTTGATATAAAATATAGACAGGTAAACTTACCAGGAAAACTTATTTACACGAAACAAAATGAAATTATGCATACAACATACAATACATTACAGTTATGTAAATATTGATTATTGTTCACATATAATCAATTTTATTCAGGGTGAGTAGTAAAAGACTCTCTGTAGTGGTACGGTCTCTGTAGGTCGAGTACCTAGTAACATTTGTCTGGAGAAACGATAAAAAATATAAATAGAAAAAGTTAGCCAACTTTTTCCACAAGAAGCTTGAATCGATTATTGGACGGAAAACCCAAAAGTTTAAATGTTACTTGGTACTGGAAGGGAAGAAGATGCTGCTGGAAGAGCAGCAGTGCCAAGCAATGCTGTCTGTATTAATATTGCATAAATAAATGAATTACATAAATAGGTATACCTTTATACGTCAGTTTGTATTACACTATGCAATCTTCTTCAAATGAAGCGTGAAGACTTACAATATACTGAGTACTGAGTGAGTAATATCACTGTATTATGTAGTCTCCCCTAAGAATTCGTGTTATATAGTCGTGCTGGACAAATACAGATATTATATCCTGACATGTAAATATCATAATACTTTCTGGGGGAATGGTCAACCCCACATAGTTATTCCCATCCCAATCTTTGAAGGCCACAAAACTCACATTATATAATATTATAGGCAGGCAAGCTTACTTAGCTAGGTCTACTCGTGTTTTTGTCAGGAAATGGTAGAGATTGTATAGAAAGATAGCTTGCACGTATATTTTATTAGTTAATCTATCCAGCAAGCATTTATATGATATGTACTAGAGTACAAATACACGAAATATTGTTAGCAACTACACGATACAGTTACGTCTATGTGCTTTATAGTCATTATTTAGTTGGTGATAGTCCAAAGCTTAATAGATATATTTTATTGGTCCAAAGCCAAACATAGTAGGTACACGTACTACTATTACTAAATGTAAGTAGTAAGTATCAAGCATAAGAATACGGATACTAAGGAAGTAGTGCATATAAAAATGTTGTATAGACATTGTGTTTGCATATTGTAACTCAATTCGGCTTAACATCTAAACTAGTTAAATAGTGTCACAAAGAGTATAATGTGTGTTAAAATATAATTGTTCCCACAGAGTGTTTATGTAAACAAGTTACATACAAAGTGTTCTATGTACACATTGGATGTACACTTCTACCTATTTATTGTCACTGTCTATTTTAAGTAAATATATAACTAAAGCTGAGAATAATTTTCTATATCTCTCTTTTCAGTTCTTAAGCAGTTGTTAAGCTATAAATTACGACAAGACAATTTAGAACCTTATGGAACAATACCGTTTGCACATTTACAATATAACCCACACACTAAAAGTTATGGGGTACTAATTAAAGTTTACGTATTTTTGATTATACTGCCAGTGTTCGTGTTACATATAATCGAAGTGTGAATGTTTGTACTCGGTACAATCGAACTTACATTTGATAAAATGAATTTCCTATACAAATACAAAGTTTAAGAATTAAAAAAAGGTGAATCTGCATGTACATACACAAACTTTTGATGGTGATTCCAGGATGAAAAGTCAGTGTAATGCTTTGTGTTCAACATTTGTGACTTTTCTACTCTTTGTTACGTTCTTGATTTGTATTACGGGCATAAGGATTGATAATTCTCTGTGCCTAGACAAAACTACGAATGGATGTCGTTATCCTCAAAATGAAAACTGTAAATGTAGACGTGTTGAATACTTTGAAAAGGCAAGTCGTTGCTGTTTACTAGTTGCTGGTGCTGTTTGTCGCATTACATGTGATGCAAATCAAATTCCTCAGAAGTGTGCAAAGGATATGAATTGTAGTGCAATTGATGATAATCAAACTTTTGGAATCTGCCAATGCCACAATAACACTACTGAACAGCGTTTGGGACACTGTAATAAAAGTTCACATAGAGAAAATAACTATTTACAAATATCATTCATGTTAATTATAATGTATTTAAGATTTATTTCGTGAGTTAAGATAAATGCCTTTTTAACCTCTTTAATAGTATAGAATAACATTTCTTACTGTCATTTTCGATCACATTTTCGTGCAACGATGAAAATAATTAAACTATTTTCTATTATTGATAATGTTTATGAGTAAGTCTTTTCAAAGACGTATATATACTAAACTACATAATATAAAGAATCTCAGTGTCAGTATACTCAAACTCATAGGTACAGAATAATAATGGATTTTCAATTAAACGATTCTGAAACGTCTCACTTTTCCATTACAATTTAATTCATTGTTTATTTTTTCAAAAATGCATTGCTTACTCGATACAACAAATCAAACTGAATATTTCAAGAGGGAAAGGAGTAAGATTATTAAGAGAAAGGTGAAGAACAAGAAGTTGTTGTAGTTGTACGTGTCGTCGAAGAGAACCTATCTTCGTCCATGTTTTGCTCAACCGCGCCCATTCCACCCATTTCATTAAATAAATATGTTTGCAAATCCGACAATTTCTTCTTTAGGGCAGCAATTCCATGCAAAACAATATTTTGAGGTCGTAACGATCCATTTGTTTCAACGTCAAAATAGAACTTGCGAGGTTCCAAAGAGTAATCATATGGAGCTTCAACTGCAATTTAACATTTTGTATTACTTAAATAACAATAATTTAAAGCATACATTAAGGGCACATAATATTTAACATTTGACTCGGGCCGTCGATTTATGTTAGCATTTAAAAGTTGGCATACCTTGTCCTTCAGGCAAATTGCTGTATTCGCTTTTGGACCAATCTGTCGGGATAGGCAATAATGAATGACGCAGTTCGTTATCAGGGTCATATTCAAACGCAACTGCTGCCGTCGGACTCCATTTAGCATGCTCCTTGGCGATTCCTTTTTTAGCATGGGCAATTAATTTCAATCGTTGCCCACTTCGTAGTTTTACAATCAGAATGTTAACTAACAAAGATACAAGAACAAGTACACATTTTTATCAATTCTCAAATCATCCTATATATGAGATTTTTAAACTCTTTAGAATAGTAGCTAATTGTTAGTTAAATCGTTATTACTACTACTTCATGATGCTTTTGTACATACAACTTTTTACATTTTATACTGACCCTATACTATACGTTTCACCCAGGCGGAAAATTCGAATTCACAAAACGTATGACTTATCACATTGAATATTCATCACAATACCAAGTAATTACACGTTATTTTGCTATCTTCCGGAATCCACACAACTGAAATCACCTTTCCTCCAAAGTATTCTATTTTGGAAGAAATCTTGTTGATCGGTTAGTAAGTGGAAAAATAATAGAATACTTTGGAACCTATAATACACACCCCACCCAGGCATAGGGGGGGGGGTTGAGAAACTAACTTGATTTGACGAATATTCAATGTGAACCATAGACTTTCGAATCAGGCATACGTCATACGTTTCGCGAATTCGAATTTTCCGCATGGGTGAAACGTACTAGGTATATAGAGTCACTGCAATTTATAATGTCTAAAAATTACATTGATCAGGACATTCGTCCGTTGTGTACTCCTCATACGCTGGTTTCGAAACGTATGGCACTACTGCGGGATTACTGGTGTGTAGGTCCCCAGAAGTAACGGTAAGCGTTTGTTCGTCATCACAAACAACATCCAAGTCGAAGCGCACACTGCATAGATCACAGAATCCTTCACATTTGCATTCCTATTTATATAAAAATTAATTTTTAAAAAGGGCAAAACCGTTTAGTCTGATCTGAAACAACATTTGGATAATAATAATTATACCCTCGAGTCCATAATTTTATCAATGATATCATCAGATGTTAGAGGAATCATCCCGATTCGATGAGCTATATACTCGTCACTTAAAACGGAAATGTTGCTCACAAATTCTACCGAATCTATGGCCATTGTGGGGGTCTCCGCAAGGAACACCCGTCGAAGAGCATTAGCCATTCTTTTAAAAACAAAACAAACAAAATAATTATTAATATATTAGTTCAATAAAAACAAAACAAACAAAATAATTATTAATATATTAGTTCAATAAAAACATTTATTAATTTTGACATTACAGCCAAAAGCAAAATTAAAATTTTAATTATGTACACATTTATTACATATTATTACATTACAAACTAACAACAAAGGTCAAAGGTTTCCTTTCCAAACCTTTGACAACTGAAAAAGTACTTCGTAATACTTACGCCAAATCCGTTTCCGAAATCGTAAACTTGACATTATCATCGGTCAGTTCAGTAATTGTAGCGACGGGAAAGTTAATTACACGCATTTTTACAATCACTATTAACTAACTACAAAAAAAGCAAAAAAGTAGATCAAAAATAACGTAGAAGTCTTTTTGGATGAATGAATGTTGACAATCAACAACAACTATTGTTTTTGTTTGTGTGTGTGACGATTTCTGCTTGATTGATACTCACATCAGAGATTCGGATTTTCGGATGAGAGCAGTCTGTTGATTCAGTCGTCTTGAATTTTGAAGTTGCCAGAATGATTGCACGGTACTGCACCAACGAGTTTGCGCTCCACACAACACCGTTCCTTTTTTGTTCTTTGTTAAAACGTTCAGCACGCATCTCTTGCGTAATGCGCCATGTTCTATTTTCATAGACTGTTCCGATTTTCATATATTCAAAATTAAACGACAAAAATTCCAATTAAACGACGAAATTCCAATAATATTGTAACTGCAAAATAACTGTAGGCAATAAATACAGAATTTTACAAAACGTGTTCAATAACAGTAGAAAACTGAACAATAGTTTGAATTTGCAATTATTTTGATTGGAAAACAACTACAATGGTCTATGAGTAATAAAAATTCAAGTGTTGAATTAGAGATATTTTGAAGATTGCTTACAATAATTTCCTAATCTATGTCTTCTGTTGATGTATAGTTAGGGTATATTTTATATTATGGTGTATTATAAATACAACAATTTGATTTAAGATGATATTAAAAGATGATATTAAATGTCAAAAAAGAATATTGTATTATTTTTTAATGCAAGTTCTGTTTTAAATTATTTAAATATACAAGGGACATCACTGAACAGAATATAAATAAATTAAAGATCATCTAAAATACATACACAGATTTAAAAGTTGAAATACAGTATACCATTACCCAAATATACAGCAAATTAATAAATGCGAAAACAGTAATTGAAATTGAAATTACAACTCTTTAAATACAGTCGAAAACATTAAATTTTTAGTCTTTCTAATTTAGATTTCACTTTATACTCTCGTCACTTCAAATCTTCACAAACCACTTTATCATTTGATGAACTGCTACGAAAAACGAACTGTAAATCATTAGTCGCGTTCCGGAGGCCAGGGTTCTAATTCAATATAAAAATAGTTTACATTTGTATTTTAATTAATCCAATATAATATTTTTAAGATACTAACAACTGATAAAGTTTAAGAATAATTAATTGAAAATCAAAGTGCAGTTCAAATGCAAAATGAAATAGCATTCAATAATATAATCAACGAATACAATTTCGATTCCACTCCAAGTCAGTAACCCGATGTTAATAATTTATTTTATGAACTGTTTTGCATGAATACCTTCAAGTTGGAAAATGGAGGTCCAAAATGCTCCCATTTGGACAATTCTCCCATTGTTGACATTCTCTTGTGTTTCTTCAGTGGAGGTGACATGTTTTCCAAGTCCTCAATATCCATATCATCCCCATTCAATTCGTTATTGCCATCACAGTTACAATCACAAAGTAGTAAATCGTGGGTTAAGCAAGTCTCGCCGTCGTAAAAAGTAAAAATGTCCTACAAAAATATGTTTAATAAAAAAAATTATAAACTGTGAACGATTACATTACAAGTTGGTTTGAAAACCCCTGACCAAGTGTAAAAGTTCATTTAGAATTAGATTCGTAGATTTCAACTTGTGCATTGTGTAACAAGGTTACCTTTAAATCCTCTTGCGAAAACTTTACACTTGCATTAGACATCAATAAGTCCATTACAGAACCGCTTAGATCCATCTTAGTTATCTGACGATGATACATCTTCTCCTCAATAGTACCACTGGTAAGTAACCTACATAAAAAATTATTATTAAATGAGCTTTTAAATTAATATTGCATAGGTAAATCTTAAACTAAGATATTGACATTTGATATAATGTTTATATCATCGTCATATGCCTGTAAACGTTACTTGCAAATAAACTTGCTAAGTTTGTACCTGTAAATATGAGTTTCACTTTTCTGTCCAGGACGCCAACAGCGAGCCATTGCCTGGATGTCGTGAGCAGGATTCCAGTCGATATCGTACAAAATTATGTTACAAGCCCCTTGGAGATTTAGGCCTATTCCTCCGGCCTTCGAACTCAGCAGAAATAAAACTAGAAACGTTAAGTTACGTAGCAAGTTATAATTAAGATAGAAGTAGAGAAAGGGAAAAGGAAATTCAAATCATTCCATCAGCTTACATTCGTCAGGACTGCTGTTATACTGATCAACTAAGTTCTGGCGTATATTAGATTTTGTTGTTCCGTCTAGTCGTTTGAATTTAAAATTATTGCAGTTACACATTTCCTCAAAAACATCCAATGTCTGTTTTAAATTAAAACAGAGATCATGTGAGAGAAGTGTCTTAATATTTCATGCTTTGTAATTTAAACACATTAAACATGTATAATATTTACCTTAGTGTAATGAGAAACAAGAACTACTTTCTCGTTCATATCTTTTATATTTTTCAACAGTGATACCAGCACTTTAAGTTTTCCTGAGTGATCAATTTGGTAAGCGTTATGTCGAAAGCCCTGAGGGAATACCGAATTTAGTTCTCCATAAAATCGGTCCTGAGAAAGAAAAAGAAATTAATTAATTAATTAATTGTCATCTAATGCTAATTATTTAATAAACTAGCATCCAAAAGCAGATTTAATTTTCAATTACTTACATCATCTTTTGTTTGATTTTTCATATGGGCAAGATTTGGATGGTTGCATATTTTTTTGAGGGCCAAGATAATACTGAGAGCTGACTGGGATGAACCACCTTCAAACCCATGATCTTTTAAATGATCCTCCACACATTTTGAAGATAACAGTTTATTGTATAATTGTTTCTGAAAATCATAAGTATATGTATAAATAAAGTAATGTTAGTTTAACCCTAGAAGTGGACCATTTTGTAATGCGTCTTTATGATCCGAATAAATAAATAAATAAATACATACACATACAAATGCGCGTAGTTAAGAGTACACAAACGATACAAAAATAATCAAAATGTTTTACTTGCAAATCTGTAGGTTTGCATATCACAATGGAAGTCACTTTAGGAGGCAAATAATGAGTCATCACTTCGTGTCCTCTTCGTAAAAAGAAATTTTTAAGCTCTGCATTTAATTGCAAAGCTTCATAACATTGGTTATCAGAAGCTTCAAAAGGATTTTCCTGGAATTTGGAAATTGGCTTTTCAAAATTTTTTCTAAACTCATAGTCCTTCCCGAGTATACCAGGGTTAGCGAAGTCAATTAAGGAGTACAACTCCATTAACTCGTTTTGCATAGGTGTTCCCGTTAGAAGAATTCTTTTTTTACAATTAAAGTTGTAAAGAAGCTGTAAAATAACCAGTCAGCTATTATATTAATATTAACTTTTAGTTTTACTACAATACATACTATTAAACATATACTTATTCGACCAGAAAATATATTTTACATTGTAAGCTTGTCCATTAACGTTTTTGATTTTATGGGCTTCATCACAAATCATTAGGTCGAATTTCATACGCTTTAACGCATCTTCAGATCTTGTTGCCATATCGTAAGAAATGATTAATACTGGACATTGTGGTGGGTACTGCTTTATTGGGTGATCTGAATTCACAGCATAAACTCGGATTCTTTCGGTTCCTAACCAGCGATTAAATTCTTTCTCCCAATTTGTTACTAAACTAGACGGTGTTACAACAATAGCACGTTTTACTACGTCTTTACGTCCGTATGGACTTTGCTTCATTAATGTCCTGGAAGTAAATAGAATCACCGTAATTATTTTATAATTTAATTTGGTTCATTATAGAAATAACTTTGTTCAAACAAATTACCAGAGAACGGCTATACATTGTAAGGTTTTTCCGAGTCCCATTTCATCTATAAACCCATATATTATTATCATAAAAAAAGTTATGTAAAATTACGGTGTTAATGAGTTATATAGACTTAGTCAGAAAGTAATAATTATTCACCTGCTAATATGACGCCTTGGTTATATCGATTAGTTAAACATTTATACAAAAATGTGACTCCTTCTCTTTGATGTGTTCGAAGATGATAGGATATGTGTGGATCAACAACAACCATAACTGTTTCATCTTTCTAAAAGTATACAGTACAAAAGGGTGAATACGTAATTATAAAGTGGACTTACCACTGCACTAGAGGAAATATGAACTTCATTAATCAATTTTTTCATCAATATCAATTTCATCAATATTGTTATTTATAAGGTCAATAAGGTGTCGTCAATCATCTGTATGTAATGTAGGTAGCATTAGTGTATATTTGGATTAGTTCTGTCAAACAAATAACGAAAATTTTTGTGTTTAATTAAATAAAATTATTAGTGACATTACAAGGTATAAAATATCCTTAAACAACGTTAATTGACAAACATTAATGAACAAACACGGACTGTAATATGTTGTTGAATATAAAAAAGACACGGATATAAAGATATTAAAATGTCCATGTTCCAATTAATTTACATCCTCTTCAAGGTAGCTAAATGTACTTATGATTAATAAATAATACTATTCTATAATATAATATTAGTTTTTTTAACGGTTGGTATTTACCTCTTGTTGGGGCATTACAAGGGCATTTGGAGCATATGGATCGAACATGGGTTTAGTAGTGTCAGCATTTGCTTTCTCTTGAGTAGGACGGGCACATGGCAATACGAAAGGACGAGATATATTTGACGAAAGCTTGGCTTTAATAATTGGGACAGGCACATTCCTAATTGGTTCCTTTTCAACTTTTCCAAATGGGTCTGAATTAAGAAGCTCTTGAATCTAATTGCATATTGCATACAAAATTGACAAGCAAAACACCTTTAAAATATTCATTTATCTAGCAATATAATTTTCCAGACATTAATTAGCATAATAAATACTTTGAACGAGTTTATTGATTACCTCTATTTCCTTATTTCCCAATTTGATAATTTTCCCGTCTTCTAATGAATCAAGTTCAAGTTTATAATTTGAGCTACTATCCAAAACTTTTCCAGTTAGATTCTGCACAAATATTACTTTATATTACATTTCATTACATTAGTGCATTTCACTTATAAAGTTAAAATGTAATTTAAATGTAATACTTTTACATCACAATATAATACCAATATCAATTAAAATTCACCCATTACAATAATTCATACTCACCTTCAATGTCAAAGCTTTTCCATTCACAAATATGTATCCATCACCTTCCCATTTTTTATGTTTTCGTGTGGATGCTTTAGCCCATAATACACTGTAGCACCTAGATCAAAACCAAAGCATTATTTTGTATGTACCTTGGCATACTAAAAACAGTTACATATTTATTTACAGTTAAAGAATATTAAGTGAACTACCTTTTATTTGATTGCAAATTAACTTCCGGGATTTGCGAAAGCGGAGGAGCAATTTTTAATTCGGACACTTCAACACAACGTGGATTTACGTTTCCTGGATTTTTCGGTGACTTACTAGTCGATCCCTCTAAAGTGATAACTTTTTCTTCAATGGTCTCACATTGTTCTTTTTTCTCAACAATGTCTACATCTGAAGATCTTGTAGTTGTAAGAAATTGGATATCGTTGTTTACATTTTGAGGTGCCGAAGTCGGCAATTTTGCATCATCAGTCTTGTTGTCGATAGATAAACCACTACTGCCAGCAAGATTTTCTAATCTTTGTTTTTTAATTTTTCCGAAAAAAGGGCTTAAACTGCGCTTTCTGGGAATATTAGGTGTATTGCTTATTGTACTTCTAAAACGATTGGTCAAGACGTCAGAATCTTCTCCTCTGTCTATAACATAAGTTACCAGTTCCCTCGTTTCTTTGTCCATGACATCGACATCAAAATGACCTATTCATATTATAATAAAAAATATCAGAATCAATAATATGAAGATATTAAAACAGTGAATCTATTTTACCAATTATAATTAAGGCACAATTGACAATACCTGCTTGGCTTAAATGAAGCAACCTGTTTGATTCTATTTTGAATTTTCTAAAACCGAAAGCTGAAGATGGAAGAAATCGGATCCAAAATTATTTCAGTAAAAATTTTATTTGCAGCGGTACACTACGCGCCTTAACTCACATTCTCACAAGGTTACTATTTCTGGCGGCTATTACAGCTACAGGTTGTTTGACACTTGTTTGTTGTTTCTCACTTGCTTGTGTTCTCGGAATGTTCATATTTTGCAATGAAGCTTATTATATGATCTTCCTTAATTAATTGCTAATTAACTCTATAGTTGTTTTAAATAAAAGTTCTCTCTATAATCAATAATAGAAAACATGTGAACATTATCAGCGTAAACACTGAACACTTATGTGAATGTATGTGGTAATGTAAATGAAGTTGTAAGGAAGGGATTTATGTTTCGCGCTCTTTCACACTACTCTAG
>JAQFYB010004690.1:0-15654 GCA_034694085.1 Pogonognathellus longicornis
ATTTCATTTGTTTTAAAGGTTGGAAGAAATGTTAAAGGTCAATTCATTTCTTTTAAAGGCTATTAAATAGCACCCATAAATAATGTTTATATTCCATATTGCACTCTAACATAAGTAGTATGTACTATGTACCTACTAGGTGTGTAGGTATAGTATAGTTATGTATACGTAAATCTACTCATGTGGAAAACCATAAGGTAAGTAGATTTAATCAATTCGTATTGATAACCCTACATCTAATTATTATACATACTATGTGTATGCAAATATCTCAATTTGTAAATTTTGTAACACTGACTGAGATAAACATATCAACATATCTGTCGTTTTGTAACACTTATTGTTAGCAAAACACTTTCAAGTGAATTTCGCTATTTATCTGATATATTATTTATAATTTATAATTATTTTAAAACTATTAAAGTTTCATTCAATAATATTTAATCTGTACACTATTAATTTCATATAAAAAAAAAAAAAATCTTATTTACAACGACCTTTCATGTTATACAGGTTATTACAGGTTCGAGGATCATTTCGATTTTTTCAGTTTTTACTTGATACAATTGCTATAACGAATGAACGTTATGAGAAATGTTATCTTACATGTATACATGTATATTATGTGCATTGCAACAAGGCCGTATCAAGTGTGTATACATTACTTTGCACGAAATAATGGATTATTTGTAAATATTTTCATTCAATACATGCGAGAATGCACAAACTTTTTATCATAGAACGACTTTGGTATTACCTCGTAATTTATATGAAAAGCAAATTTTTACATTATCATCCATTTTTAAAAAAATCGAATTTCTTTGTGCAAAGTAAAAGTAATCCGTCGGGAAGGGAAATCTGTTTTAAATCGCCTTTTACAACAAACTTAAAGAACACGGCCAATGCAGATACCATTGCATTACTTGCTTGCGGCGGGGACAAAATTTTTGGTTTAGGAGGGATTTGTGCCAACAACTTTAACTGCCGCATGTTTTTTAATCAATTGTTATCCATTTCAACGTAAAAATTGTTATCTCAATTTACTAATCGTGAAAGAAATCTTAGCAGTTTTTCGAAAAGTCTCAATTTCGGTAAGATATTATTATATCGATTATCAGCTGTAGCTTAACTTTCGATTTTTTGTTGATTGGTCGTGTTAGTCGTATTCGTATATTTGATATTAAGTATTCTTATCCTTCATCCTGTGTCATGTCACATGTGTGGTGATTGCTGGATCACAATAATTAACTAATTAACTAGTAATTTAATTTATATAGATAGACTTTTTTGCAAAATAAATAGCAACGATAATAATATAATCATCTATGATGATGATTCGAGCCTGACAGGTTTTTGTTGTGTCGGTAAAAAATTGAACTGCTTTTAGTTTGCTAAAATCGAGTACTACTTTTTTCAGTACCTACAAAAAAGGAGGTCAAACTGCACAGTTTGCACTATAAACTATCTATATACATTCAACATTTATAACTATTAACAATTTTTAATATGGAATTTAAGGTGCAAGTATTTATAAGGCAAAGGATGCAGTCAAACTCTAGTTCATCCTCCATGGATTCTGGATACCAAATTATTTCCACAGCGGCGGCCAAAAAATTTATTACAGCGTATGAAAATGGTCACAACACATCTGCCATGCAAGACGCTCTTATGGTAAGCTGATATTTCAACGTTGAACGTCTTATTATAGAAGAAATGAATTTAATACAATTTTTTACATCCATTAATTTACATTAATTTATAATTTACAATGCTCGGAATAAGAGTGTGGATTATATTTTAATTTTAACCTTCAACTTTCGTTCATTACTTTATTTACTGTTTTATCCTCAGGAGTTACAAAGAGAAGGCAGTGATGAACATTTGTTCGCTTCCAGGACTTACCCCCAACTATTGTCTCGTTTCGATCAGATTCTTTCGTCAGCTGCAGAAACAAAAGAAGTTGGAAATCTTGTTTGTCTGATTCTAAAGTATGTCAATGACTTGGCCATCAGCAATGAAAAGCTACGTGTCGCTCTTCGAGATGACTACGGCTTTCTAATGCATTTGTCATCCCTCATTAATCCCAACGAAAATGAATATTTGGAACTTCTGATGGAATCTACAGACTTGATCTCTAGAGGAATCCATACGTCATGGAAAGCTCCTTACTTGCAAGGCATTATTAACAAATGTGTGATCGTTATTTTGAATGACCAAACGAAGGCAAGCATTTGCGAGTACGCTTTGCAAATACTAATCAATCTGTGCAAACAAAATTCAAGTTGTGTCATGATAGTCAGACAACACACTCGTTTTAATGAAGTTTGGATTTATTTTCGAAAATTACTTCTACAAAATGGAAACAATATTCTTGTAAGTCATTTACTTTACTTACTGGAACCAACCATTCCCGTCGACAACTTTATCTCTGGCTACGAAATGGTTGGTGGTGGGACTGAAAAAGTTCTGTCTAAATGGAAAACAAGTGAAGCTGAAAACATCTTACAAGTTGAAATAGCCAAAGATATGATGAAAGTCAGACAACTTATGGAATCTATTTTGGATAAAATGCGGCCGTTGTACGAGTCTATTAATGCGAAAATTGAAAATCCCATCGCTTCTCAATCTCAACGATTGTCGTTGGAACATCAAGTCGTCGAAGATATTAAAGCCATTTTGTTGGACAAATTAAATTTTATTCGTGATTTCATCAACACACCGTTTATTTGGAGTGGACTAATAGTTAATGAACTATTACAATTTATACTTGTATTGTTCCCGGAGTATACCCAACGCATTTTCACAGCAGATTTTTATATGGTAAATACTAACAATAATTATTTCGTTAATGAGGGTTTTAGTTTTTTATCCACTGATTACTGATTGCTGTATTTTGATAACAGGTTTCTTTTGAAATCGTGGACGGCATTGTTTCTAAAACTGAAGACGATGTGAAAACTTTCACATTTTGTATGAAGGTATTTCATCATTTAGCAAAACATATGTCATTGTTGGATTCGCCAAAAAAGAGTGAGTTAGGAGCAAACTTGACCGGAACTCTAAATCGTGTGAAGTTGCTAGAGGAAGACACCCAAGATGCTTTGGAAAGAAATATAACTTGTCTTCAATTGGTAATTATTCATTAAAATTATTTATTTAGTTTCGTATCAACCTTATTTTGTTCAGAGAATGAATATGAACCAAAGAAATAAATAAAAAGCCGATGTTACATGTTTAATGTTTAATCTAGTGACTTGTTTGTTTCAGATGTCTTGCTTAAGTGATCTACAAGCCACCAACAAAATGGTGTACAACAAATTGGATTTAGATACAATGGAAACTATATTAGACATTTTGGCACGGGAGGATTTATCAATATCTTCTGAAATACAGTTGAAAAAATCAATTTGTGCTGTGGAATTATTACATTTACTAACACAATATTCCAAGGAGTCCCGCATCATCAATCTTCTAATGAAATCAATTGCCGCACCATCCACATTTTCTCACATTTCAAATTGTATCATTAATGCGTCTGAGGAAATGGTGGAAAAGGCTCTGCATATCACAGCGTCTGTGGGATTTTATGGGAGAAAGGCGTAAGCATTTATTGCCTACTCTTATTTGTTATTTTGAGTAGTTAGAATTAAATGTGTATGTGTGCATGTCTTTTTCTACAAATGAATATATTTACTAGGTCGACAAATGTTGCCAAAGCATTGGTGTTAAAAAGGGACCGACCTTTAAGCGTACGAGATCCTCCAATGCATCCCCCATATCAATGGAATGCTGCGTCTTTAACTGGAGCTACTAGATTGAATGAGACATTGAGGTCAATATCTGAGCTTGTTGAGGGTACAAATGATGTAAGAACTTAAGTCTAAGAAGTTGTAGTACTCATTGATGCTATTTAATATTTATAAAATTGACAATTTATTTAATTTATTTGATATTTAATTGATAATTTACAGATATATCACAATGAGATCCGAATGATTAGTGATATTTTCGCGTGGTACAGACTGAGTAAGGAAATGCACGAACACGAAATTTGTAACTTAAACAGCCACGTCTTTCAACAAAATAAAACAATTGCCCATCTCAAGTACCTAGTAAGCTGTTTTATAAAATAAATACTCATTGTTGCATAACATTTTACTGATTGTATTAGATATTATTATTTTAGACTAATTTTATTTAATTGACTACGTCAGTAGGGAGGGGTATACATGTGTCTACAATTCTCTTGTTTTGTTCCACTAGATTGAAAGACAAACCGAATTTGTGTCCCGTCGTTTGGGAGCGTCAGATGAGAAAGACTTGCAAATCGTATTTGTGCAACACAAATTAGAAAAGACAACAAAAGAATTGGATAGTATCAAATCTCAAAGCACTACTGTAAGTTGTAAACATGTTATTTTTTAAACACGAATTAGATTTTGTTTTTAATCCTTCTAACTTGGGTTGTTTTTCTTTTAGGAAATCGAACGCTTAAAGGAGACATTGCGCACGAAAATTGATATGCTAAAAGATACCAGCGCAAAATTGCAATGTCTGGGAGCAGCACATGAAAAACTATGCGCCGAATCAAAAGGTTAAGATTTTTTTACAACATTATAACATCGAATTACTTTAGATTTTAATTTGTTTAAATAACGATTATAGTTTCATGCTTTTGAGATTCGAGTACCCAAATAGACCCTAACTAGACCAACTACATGCATCAACTCTAATATCACATTTAAAAATTAAAAACAACGATCCAAGAAATAACATTAATTACAGATCACCTTAATTGATTTTTTTCAAATTTTGCAGAGGCATTAAAAGAGAAAGACTCCTACGCTGAAAAACTGAAGGCAATGAAGGCGGAAAACAAGGATCTTAATGTTGAATTCACTAAAACAAAGAAGGTAATATTGGTTGATACAGAATATTATATTGAACACTGTTCAACGACGTGATTTGAATACCGGAATTGAAATATTTGTGTAATATTTGTTGTTACAGGATTTGGATTTATGTAAAACAAAGCTTACTAAATTGGAGTCAGAGGTAAAGAAAAAGGAGGATGAGCGTCTTGCTATCACCGCTATGCTTGAAGAAAAGACAAAAGTATTGGAAACTATTCAAGGTTTAATGGGCATGAAAAATTTGAAATAACTATTAATAATACTTAATTATTTGTTTACTGCCGTTACTTTACGCATTCAATTTTATGACCTTATCTACAACTACTGCAACTGCAACGTAATGCGGTTTGTTTTCCGAGTAATCGCGAATGAGTCATTCGGGATTATTAGTATTTTTATAAGCTGCAATGAATTTTTAATTTGAATAATTACTAGTGTTTTTTACATACCAAACATTTTCTATGTTCTGGGACCAATAATAGTTTTCTTACATTTATTTGATGCTCTAAATTGTAAAAATTAAATTATACCCATTTTATACACATTAATTTTAGGTTAGTCTTTATGTAATTAGCATCAACTGAGCTTATTTAAGCGATAGTTTTTTTGACTAGTGATGTTTATTCCCACTAATCAGCCTTTGTATTTTGTGTTCGTTAGGAATGAATAAATTAACATAGGTAGATAACCAAGTCTTAGTGCAAATACAAATGACAATGATGTATTGGATTGGATTATGTACTGAATGTACTATGTACATTTAATATTTTATAAAATACAGTATGACCAATTAAATATTACTGGAATATATTACGCTACACAATGCTGCCTTTGATATTTTTAAGCAATTTTGTGAATTTTTACATGCAATGTAGTTTACTGACATTGGAAAATAATAAATGACTGATTAGAACAAGAAAGTAATTAGGTATGTCGAATAATTCTGCTTTATTTCTCGAATTAATTAACGGGTCGCCATTGGTATAAATTGTAAACTATTCTAACGGAAAACTGCGAAAGTTAAATCTGTAAGTAACCAAACTAATAAACAATTAGACTTAAATACTACATCATTTAGGTAATAGTATATACATTTGAGTATAATACTTAAGTACATAATTTCAAAAAACCACACCCTTCAATCAATAACTGTGTTTTGCAGTTCCACAATTTTTTAAAATTCAATTAGCCTGCAAATCTATGGAGGATAGAACTGCATTGTCAATTCAGAGGAGGTTGATGTTTAGTCTTCTATATTAATGAGAGGAGTTTGCTGAAATCGTTTTCGTTTTCGAAATAGATTTCTGGCTGTAGTTGTAACTCTTCCTGTTTCTATAACATCATTGTCTTCAGTTTCATCCTCAGTTCCAGTTTCAATATCCGTGCCGTTATTTAAATGCGATTCAACTGTCTCCTTTTTAAATTGCGGGAACTGAGCTCTGGATGCTTCGCTATACGTTTTCGGCATAGCAACTTTTTTATTTACATGACTGAGCAAATTGGTAAATTCTTCAAGAGGTAGAAGCCCTTTGCGGAGATAATGGCAGTTAACACATAAGTCCGTTAATTGACGGACAGAGACAAAGGCATCATGAAATGTTTGCAAATAACTCGCATCGTAATTTGAAACCGATTCTTCGGGAGGGGGCTGGTTAAAATTCGAATTTCTTGAACACGAAGGTAATTCCTGGTCCATAATATGCGGTTGGTTTCTTACTGTAGACGATGGACGTTGAGAACGTTGAGATGTAGTTGGTATTTGTGTTACAGGCATTTGTGGGGATAATGAAGGCATACGACAACTGCTATCAGGAACCAAAGGTGAGACAACCGCTTCAACTTGACCTACGAAAACACAAAATGATTGTGTTATATACTGTACCTAAATACATACTGCATTCATGCAAAATGAAATTCGGTGAATACGTCCATTTAACTTTTGTTTCACTCCACAGAGGCCACAGACAGAACATGCACACTATTACGGATTTTAAAATAATCTGTTTCATGAATTTTTTTAAAAAATGCATTTAAGTGTAAAAATAATCACCTATGGGTGCTCTACTAAGTGAACAATCTGGCAGCAACTGCGAAGATGGATAAATTGGTACTGGTCGGACTATTCGGTATGATAATGCACCCCGACCGTTGTCTGAATTACAGTTGGCCTTATTAGATGACAGTGTTACCGGTAATCCGGTCTGTCCGACAATTCCCCCTCGTCCTTCCTCTTGACCACGATAAACAGTCGCAGTGCTTTCATCGGAATTGTACCCAAGTTGGCCAATATCGTTACCGGTAGGCCTTGTTTCAGAGGGAAGATGCTGTGTACCTTGGTTTTCTCCAGAGGTTCGTGGTGTGTGGACCTCTCTTTTAAATGAAGACGTCTCATTGCACACAGTCGTTTGTAAAGCTTCATCCTCTCGAGACTCTCGACTTTGTGAAGCTGAAGATGCTCTTCTATTACACCCACCATAAGAGGTCGAAGTAGCATTCGGTAAGTTAACACGCTTACGTGGATGGTATCCTGATGTCCCCCATTCACTATCGTCCTGTAAAGACCATAATTGTAAAAACTGGATTATTTTATTGGATAAAAATATTAATTGTAATTTTAAAGTATTTCCCATAATTAAAAACTTACAACTTACCTCTAATATCCAAGCGTGAGTTTTGCACCAACGAAAGACATCATTTCTGTGGATTTTTTTATTACGAGAGTTTAGGTAAGAAAAAAGTTGAGTCTTGAATGATGAAGTTGTACAATGTTTTTCATCAAATTCTTCCTCCTTGAATTTAGCTATTAAGTCTTTAATAGCTTTAGTTAGTCGCATTTTCCCCATGATGAAAACTTTTTCTATTAAACGCTTAATTTTAAGCAACTTCTTTCTGTTTCTTCTGTGATGTACTGACGGCAAGACTTCCACAAGTTCTCCTATGGAAAGCGCTACCAACTGTACTTTTGTATAGAATAAAATTGTCTTATCTCTCGCTTCATCTAAATCTGTATTGTACAACTTCTATGTAAGAGCATGTCCCTCGGCGACCCTCGGAGAGGGACCGGGACCGACATGCGATAGGCTGTGTCCTTTATGCATACATAGGTTAGCCTATCATAAGTATGTAGTATGTAGGATGTTTTTGTGGAATTTTATCATTAATTACTGTATATCATTACAAATAGACCTTTATAAGGTTTGCCAAAGGGACTCAGTAAAAACGCAAAGCATAATATTTATAATACACATAAAATATACAGCAATGTTAAAAATGTATTATTTCTAAGAATTCGAAAACAAATGACTCTCCCAACTTTAGTCACTGATAATGATTCTCTTAGACAACAGATTTGGAATTTAATTTTTGGAAATTAACTTACGTCCCTTTTCGTAGCTCGGTCTCATAACCGAACAGACTGAAAGTCATTTACAGAAGTGAGTTCGTTATTATAAAGAATGCAAAGTCGTGAAACAAGATTTTGGATATCTCTATCATCTATCTTGCATATTGCCTATTATACAAATATCAAATAACCTTCTTTCATTTGCGGTATACTTATACTTAGGGGGACTAAGATATAGAGAGTTTTAGTCAAAATGGTTCGTATACATTGCATAAAGTTTACTTGCATCGCAATACCTGAATAGAAATGGAAGTATATGAGTGTTAAAATACATGAAAAATATTTTTGTAGGATAATTTTTCACCAGCGAAGGAGCACAATAGAGATGTAGAGGAAAACAAATTGTTGGATACGATTGATTGGAACTATGACCCTAAGAAGCGTTCTATTACGGACCAAGACTGGAACGCTCAGAATAAACAGTGGGATAAAGCAAAACATCGATGGTTCAAGGAGGTGGTGAATGGAGTCATTTGGAATGACAAAGTTAACGTGGATGACCTGCTATCTGCGGGGAAGCCTGGGTACATGTATTCAGATGAGTATGGTGGAGAAGATCATGCAGATAGTATTATTAGTGCTGCTGCTCCAAGTGACAGCACTTTTACAGAAAGAGAAAAAGCTAAACCTCAAACTGTTAGCGAATCTGGTGCTAGTGCCAGTATCATGTCATTTGACGAAGCGCAAGAAATCCTGGAAACAATCGTAGATGATGCTAATGTTTTAGATGCTAGAGCTGTTCCGCAACCATTTTTGAAAAAACAATTGTTGAGATATCTTGAAGATTGGGACAAGGCTTCTGCGGGTAAAAGAGACAAAATAATCTGGCAGTTCATCAAAAATTACACTTGGAAACATCCTTTAGATGTAGAAAGCTTATTTTGCTGCGGTGGAAGTCTCCTCTTTATTCGCTTTACAGTTGGCTTGCAAATGGCGTACATGAAAAAACAAAGAGTGCCACACTATTTCTTGGCACTCAAAATATTTATTCGCTCGTTACAAGGAGCTGAATATACAACACAATTCGCGAGTATGGGTGCTATAAAGTACATCTTCGAAATTGTCCGTGTTGCTGAAACGGTAGAGTATGATAAAAAACACGCTCTCAAATTTCTTCTTGAGCTTATGGAGGGTCCAAATGGTCCGGGAGTGAAGAGCTTTATTTGTAGCGTTCCTCATTATTTAGAGTCGATGGCTGACTTTCTCACTATGTGCCGTAATACATCAATCATTTTTCAATGTCGTAAGGTTTTCGAAACTCTGTGTCTTGGAAATACGCTCAACAATGTAAGCCTCGTTAGCAAATTTGTAATGGCCATGCTACCTTGTGATTTCAATCCAAATATTCAAGCATTATCCTTTCGTGTTCTTCAAGGGATTGTGGTGAGTATGAAATGAATCTATTACATATAGTTAATAGATTCATTTTTCATCATTTTTTTCATTCATTTTTCATGTGACATCACATGAATTGGCATGCATGTTTCGACACATCAAATGATATTGGATTTTAACCAATATACTTATGGTATGATTTATATCATTAAAGCGTATCATTCCTGAAATGGCGAAACTTTGTTTGAAACCTCTGCAAGATAACCTGAAAACGGAAGATCAAGGTCTAATTGTAGAAAGTAAGTGATGCAACGGTTCTATCTAAATAATTAACTACATGTAAGAATTTTGTGTCTATAATATTTGTATATTGTATTTTTTCCCAGTGGGCGAACTTATTTTAGTCATAATGGACACACCAGAAGCCGATGCTCTCATCGATGTCTTAATTGCAAGTGCAACGGGAATTCGGTTGAAAGAACAGTTCTTTTCTTGGGATAGAAACTACACATACAGACCATTTTCTGGAGGAAGAAAGAAATTAAAATACAAGTCAAAATTGCAAACTAGTACAAGAGATGATTGGGAAAAGTCAATGGCCAAGAAAAATCGGAAAGACAATTACCACCAACAAGCTGGGGCAATTTATATTTTGAAGTTCGAAAACATAAAGCATCACCAAATATTTTTATGCTGGTAAATAAAATACATACCAAGCTTTCATTGTAACTAAATTTTTGCAGCCATTTGATAAGAAATTGCCCATACGTGATTGACAAACTGATTAGCCACGGAATATTAGGGATTTCTTTAAAAGCCTTAGGTTCTACACCCCATTGGCAAGTCCAAACTCAAGGATTAAAGCTTGTGCAACTTCTCAATAACTTGTCTTCGGATTGTGCAATGTCTTACTTCATAATGATGCCACAAGGAATTATGGATTCTGTCCTTGTGAGAATCAAATATGTATTATTAAAATTGTCTCGCTTTAGTATAAATGGTAAAGTCTCATGTCCGTAATTTGCATTTTGTTAAATAGGACATAGGTGAAAAATGTCTTCAAAAATTAACACCTCCAATTTGCCTGTATTTGAGAAAGCTAGGGAGATTAACCCTAACGATGTGGAACGATTGGTTGCAAAATATAGTGATTCCTGCTAAAGCAACATTTAAAGGCACAAAAACTTTCAATCGTCATAACCCAATTGCTAAAAAAGTGCAAGAGATTTATTTGGAGTTGTGTAAACTATGGGAAAGGTAAAGTTCACCAATAAGTCCAAAAGTTGTCTCAAGTAGGTATTCACGAAGACTTTTTATTATTTTTTCTTACATCTGTCACATTTAGACCCCTAATGGAAGCTGCTAAAAACAAGTTCATTGAAATTGATGACGATTTCGAGGTTCCAATTGATGAGACAACATCACTCAAAGGAATAGTTTCAAACGATGAGCAAATAACAAAACTGGGAAGACAGCAGATTTTGACAGACCCCAAATTGGATTGTTTTAAGCACTACCTAGACATCCACAATAAAATACAGGAGGAGCATGATGATATTTTGGACTCTCGCGTTGATGAACAGTTCTTATCCCTTTCACACGCTCATAATGACGTAAATCCTTTAGCCAGTTTTATTAAATCGTATGAAAAATTAATTGACTCGTTTGTTATCAATTACCATGAAACCTTTCCTTTATGTAGAAGGATCTTGGAGGAATTGAAATGGCCAGATTGCTGGATGCAGAAAGCAAAATGATAAATATCGAGGAGGATCAAATGTTAGGTGAGGAAGAAGAAGATGTTGTTGATCGAGGACCTACTGTCTCCAATTCAGATGACTTTAAAATTTAAAACCTTCCAGTACGCCCAGTCGTATTATATGTATCGAACCTTCTAATGACTTAACTCTAAGATTGTTATGTCGTGGCTAATAGGTGTAAGTTTTACACATCCTGTCCTCAAAAATTGACATGAGTTTTCAAAAGAATATTTAGTTCAATATTGTGCTGCAGTGAAGGAAAATTATGAAATGCCTTTGAATAGCATACCTACTCCAGATACATCAAAATCATAATGTAATATATTATAGATATTTTATTTCTCGAATGATAATTTTTCAGGTTTTTTTCATGCATCTACTGCCACTGACAGCTAAATACAAAATTTGGGTGTGTGAAACTGAGAAATCATACTGTCGCTACACAGTGTCACAGTGATTGTGTGAGAAATAATTTTTAGTCAGATACTGGATAGTTTTTTAGTATGAAATTCATTCATTCTACATATTATGGATTTTCATGTAGGTATATTTCAAGTGTACATTAAAAGTGGTTTTTGCAGTACAAGGAAGTATTGAGGGGGTGAAGGGGCAATCCCCATCCCGAAATCTTGAAAGTTACACTAGATATTTAGGGCTTTTTTTAGCCTTTTAATCCATTTGTACCTCACGAAATGAAATCCCATATTTTATCTACACAGTCATGCCATGTTGTAGTGAGGATGTTAATGCAACGATTCGGTTTACAAAAAGCATTCTATAGTACAAAACCTTTATGTGGCTCTATGCAAATAAAACGCAGAATGAACGAATACCCAAGTTAGCATCAAGGTGCATAAACGACTAATACACATTTATGGATATTCATTTACACACCTTAATACGCTTGCAAAAGTTGAATTTAAATATAGGTTAACTTTGCATGCATAAAGAGTAAGCTATATAGATGAGATGTGTTGTTACAACGAGCTGCCTTCCGCAGTTCCGCCTGGAACTGCGGCTTTTTGTCTACTAACAATAACTGAAACAAAGCATTGCATAGAAAGTTGGTTGAATAAAAATACATACGAAATGATACGAACAACGAAACGTTGTGTTATGAAAACCATTTATTCATGAAAATGCATTTGAATGCACAGTTAATTTTCTATTTGCTCTTAATTGAGGTATACAATTTACATTTTTACTATTTTATCCAATTAACCAATTGTGTGTGCGTGGAAGGATCTAATACTACGGAAATAAACTGAGTTCCTGATTCCGTATTGTTATCCGTTTGCCTAATTATAACACGCACTGATATTCAATATTCTCCTACATCCTACCCTAAATATTTTTGTGATGATATTCCCTTATCATATTCCCTTATCATAACAAATTCCTTTTAATTATTATGAAAAGAGCCTTGAATACCAGATGGAGAATGGCTCCATAAAATTTAAAACATCTTCTGATGCACACCACATACCAAATCCAACCATGAGGGTTGCAAAGAAAATTGCAGCTGTTATTTTGTATGTGTCAAATGTTTGATTGCTTGCCTCAACTACTTGCTCGATCTTTTCGTTGATAACTTCACTTTCGGCATCCTGCATAAGAACAAACACATTTATTGCTAACGATGCATTGTTGCATTACTGGAGTTACTGAAGAATCATATGAATAAACTATGCCAAAGTTTTTAAGCTAAGTACTCTACACTGCAGGTACAATATACATACATCCCACATCTAAGTACTCCACTACTTAGCTATGTATTCTGTACTAAAGATATAATTTGAATTTTCCAGATAACATTATGTTTGCATTTACAAGAAATTCGTCTTCTTCTCCAGGCCAGTTCTCATAGAAAGTGCGTTCACTGATGGAAGCCTTAGGGTCGTAAGCTGCCATGTCGATATTCTTTTGGAAAAAAGGTGCTAACAGCATCTGTTCTAACATTGAAAGACTTCCCAAATACTCTTGTTTGTATGGCACGATATGGCGAATGACATATTCTTCCATGCATTCAGTAGGAAACATTTCAGTTCCAAATGCCTAATGGAATGAAAACAAATCGAACAAAGGAAATCGCAGCTTAGAGTCTAAATTGTATTGATTTAAAATGCTTGATGTATTTTAAATAAATACAGTAAATTAAATACCTATCTATTGATATACATGGTAATTGGTAATACCATTCAAAATGAGACGGTGAGACACGAAATATATTGTTAGCTATATATGGGTAAAACACACACATGGGTGCTCATAATTTGTCATAATGTACTCACCTTCCATAAGATATTCAAAGAATTCATGTCCAGTTGTTTTTGAGAGTAGATAGGAGTGCATTGAATGAAAAACATTTCTGAGGCAATATCTGGAAATTCTGTAACTTCCATTCTGTTTGTTCGGATGGTTACTTCAGTGAGACCTTGAGGTGGAAGCCAACCGATGTCTTCAGGTAAAAAGCAAAACTTTGCAGCATTACTTGATGCAACCTGAATTAGTTTTTCAGCTTAATTAAGTTTGGAACGATGGAACATAATGTGTGAATTTATGCTGTATGAAAAAGTAACATGGTTGTTTCGTGTTGCATTACATGAAATGTGACGAACTCGTGAGACAAATTCTTTATGATGAGTTTTCCTTCAAAACCGCATTGTACAACGTCCTTCTTAGTAAAGACGATGCAATTGGGGAAATAGTCATAAAATCGTCGTTTTTTCATATGATCACCACGGATTTCCAGATAAGATTTGTGCTCGAAACGAGAAACTTCTACAAATTATTTTAATAAACCATTGAGTTGCTGAATAGTAACGTGGAGTATGTATACAATTTACGAAGGCAATTGGTTTATCAATGAGATATTAATTGCCTACTTTCATATTTCTCTTCACTTGACTCATTTTTGTCATTCGAATCATTGTTTGCTGAGTTTCCCATTGAGAAGTCGACAATTTGATCATATGTCGCGTTCCAAACAGCGTTGTGTAACCTTCAAATAATTTTATGAATATCATTTCTGATGCAATGAAAAAATTGGAACACAGGCAATCATTATTATAATTTTAATTAATGCTCTGACTCTGACTTGGTGTTGGTGTCAATTTCATCTATTGGATCGAGCTTGTTTATTGAGTAAGACGCACTGAGAAATGCTCCAAAACAGCCTGGGAAAAAATACAAAGATAAATAAATTATCTTGAATAGATTACTCGGAAAATGAAATGGTTCGTCATGTCTTGAATGTGTATTATCATTAATCATTAGCCACATTTGTTACCACCATTGCAGTTGGAACTATTCTTCATTTTGTTGAGTCGTATGGCTGAACTTTGTCCCTGCCAATTTTCCATGCATTCAGATTCAGTGGGAGCCTTCATATTTTATTCTCACCTTGTGTCTCACTGTGATCGTGGAACCAATTAACTATCCAATTTTCGAACTATACGAAAAATAATACTCTAATGGAACTCTTTAAATAATTTGGACTTGTGTATGTAGTATCTGTAGTTCCAAATGATGTGGACTCAGATGTCAGAAGCATGTGAAATGCGGCTGCCGGAAGTGATGCCACTGTACAAGTGTATCATAAAAGCGAAAGGTTATGACAATGAGAAACAAATAATTGTGTGAATAATTTTTGCAAAAATGTCACTATGCCAATTTGCCATTAGGATTTGTTTTCTTTTGCTTGATTCTTGTCTTCTTGGGCAAGAAATGAACCCTATGTCGATTGAAGCAATATAAATTATGATGTATATTGAAAAATGAAATGAATGGAAATGTTAAGTACATAGAACAACGTCGTTTTATTGTGGAAATCGAAGATTTTAACAAAATGCGACAAAAGTATATTATACTTTATACACCCAATGAAATTGTAGGCCAATTTGATACTAAAAAACTAATGTGCCAACATCCTGCGGTACATAATTTTGAATTGGAATTCGCAATAAGTATAGTAATAAATTATTGGCGCATTTAGTTTAATGGAATTCATTTTGAAACACATATCTGTCCTTACAAAACTAAAAGATTGTTAACAACGAAACCGAATTTTGAAAAAGCCAAATGTAAATTTAGAATGAGTTGTACAAACAATGAATTTTCTTGAGTGCGATGATTAGACTTGTAAGTGAAGTTGGATTTGGATTCAATAATTACAGTATATACTCTAAATGTTTTCAGCTTTAGCACATTACCTCAAGAAATGTACACATAGTAAAAAAATCCT
>JAQFYB010004691.1:0-15652 GCA_034694085.1 Pogonognathellus longicornis
CCTTTTGCTTTATAAAATAGACACCTACATGTATTAGGTATCTATGTAAAAGTTTAGTGTAATAAAATAAACTGCAAAGTACTAACATAAGATTTAACAACTACTATGTGATTGTACTGTGTATAAAGTAAAGGAATTTAAATTTGGATGCTTGAGTAGTATTAGTTTGTAATAGATGTGATTTCCAATCAAAAAATTATTCTGCAGATTTTTGCATACAGGATGGCTCGTTCCAAGTTTTAACTGATAGCTGTATAGCTGATACTAATGATAACAGCAAGGCAACGAGAATTGCAAAAAGATTGTTGGGAATAATGAATGTATATTATTTGTATCAATCATTCTCATGAGATTTGTCTAATGTCTAATAAGGAGCATCTTGTTTGTAATAAAATGAAGTAATTTACAGTTCATACATACAAATGTATGTAAAACTAATTGTATTTGGTATGTGTGGGTTCCTGTCTCTAAGTATTTACTACTTGTATTGTATAATATATTGAAGGGATGATGATGATGTTTTGTAAGTAGTGTTACTTATTGTTAGTACTTTACTGTTAGAAAATACTACATTCTACATGCCTTTCTGTGTATAGAGCTACAGCTACTACGTAAGTAATGTAAATGTATGCATTAATTTGTTTTTTTTCTTGTTTTTTAAGTGTAAATTTATAGCTGAGAGCTACCTTGCAGAATTGGATGATTGATGACGAGGCGAGCGACGGTAGTCACAATACTGCCTTGTGTTCTCTTGTCGATATTCGGACAATTCTTGGGTGAGGGGCTCACCTGAGCCATTCGTATTCCCATTACCCACAATTCTATTCCCATGGCCACTTCGCTTTCTTGACGCTTGAATGAGCTCCTTCCTCAGATCGGTCGTTGTACTGAAAGCAGGAGCTCCTTCCGGTTCTTGTCTCTTATTAAGACGAGATGAAACAATTCTTTGTCTGTTGTGGCTGCTCGATTGTTTCTTGTTGTTGTTGACATTAATTTGATTGGATGAAGATTGATTATGATTTGCAATGCTGCTGCTACTTCGGCTACTGGGGGTTGCACACGTAGACATTGACATGGCAGAAGTTGACACAGAGTTAGGAGCTGTCGTAGATGATTTCTGACTATGACTTGAGCTAGAAGTAATGCTTATTGCCATTGATTTATTGTTCTTAAGCAGATTTCCATGACTGTTGTTGTTTGTAACACCATTGTTGTTGTGGTGGTTCTCGTTGTTATCAACGTTATTATGATTGTTGTTCATGTTTGCCAATCTGAGTTGATTTTGAATTTCTTGCTTTTCCTTGGCCCTTTTCTTCTGGAATTCCTCCTCGACTTTTTTCATTGCTTCCATTTCCCTCAAACGCTCCATCTCCCTTTCTTCAGCCTCACGAGCCAATTGTTTCTCAATGATTTTTCTCTCGAGAACCCTGAGTGTACTCTGAAACTTAAACTTTTTCTTGTTATTGTTGTTATTGTTGGAAATGGGATTTTGTTGTGCATCACTTGACACAAATTTCTGTTGCTGATCTTCTTCACAATCACCATTAACTTGAGCGTCACAGCCACCACCGACTAATTGATTGGTCACGGTGTACAATGGAACACTTTGGCTCCGAGCAAAAGGAGAACTAGATCGACCACGACTGACACTGACACTTTTCTCATTCTTATTTGTATTTGTAACACCACTGGATTTCATAGGATGACTTTTCTTTTCGATAGATCGACTCCTGTGGTGTTGACTGCTAATAGCATGACCATTATGATTATTATTACTAGCCGAGTTGTTATTGGCACTACTACTTCCAACGATTTTCCTATATTGCTGCTTCACTTCGGTATCTGACTCGAAAAAGTCATCTCCGCCGTTGATACGGAAGATACTCAATTCAGAAGTGTCCAAATGATCGACACTCTTGGCTCTACGGTTGTACTGGTTTGGATGATGGGGATAATGATTGATTCGACGAGAATCGTACGCAGGCAAGTACATTATATGCGAAAATGGTCGTCGACTCGAAGAAACTCCTGCACTAGTTTTGTTACAATGAAGATTTAAACTGTTCGTTTCTTGTTCTCCGTAGTTGTTATAATGATCATAGCCGTCGTAACCACCACCACCACTACGGTTGACGTAAGGATGAGTGGGTGAGGATGGAGACACGTAGAAGTTCATGCTACTTGGACCATAACCGATTTCTGATCGAACCTCTCGAGCCATCCTATTATTATCTTCATCATCCGACTCATCCTCCTCGAAGTCTTGATCCATATCCAGAAAATCATTGTGCTCTTCATCCACACATAAATCTTCTGACAGCCGACGCACTTGCCGTTGTCTGTTTTGAGCTGAGCGTCGAGACCCGCGACTCAGCATCTGAGCAGGAAATACTTTATGAAGAAATTCCGGTTGGAATGGCTCACTTGACAATCGTCTTGATGCAGGAGGCTGTTGCTGTTCTTCTTCTCCTGGGATAATGTTCAAAGAGTTGGGCTCACTCCTACTCAAAAACCAGTTTGTGTCCAAACCGTGGAATTGATTGTTGTTATATTTGCCCGGATTCTGTCGAGATTTTATCATGGCGATTCTCTTCAAACTTGGCGTAATTACATTACTTTCTTTAGCTCTGGATTGGTGAATTTGTTTCTTGTTCTCAATTATCTTCTCATTGCTCCTGTTACTAACAACTTGTTTTGCTTTCGTTGAGCGAGCATACAAATGGCGTTTACTAGCATTGCTATTATTATCTTCACCCGCACTGTTTCCATTGTAGTATTTACTGTCAGAGTCACTGACTACAACGGCCGAGCCGTGTTTGTCGAATAAATGACCTCGGGTTGTAAACTTTGGCGGAGTTCTAAGACCGGGAGGAACTCCCAACCCAACACGGGAACTCACACTCCCATTAATACTCCCTTTTAAATTCCCAGTGTGTATAGGAATCGGAATGGGATGGATAGGAGCTTCATGCTCGAATTCTGAACTGCTCTCATCCAAATCCTGCTCAGGAGTCCAACAGTTTCCCAAATCTGCGTGTGAATTCTGCTTACGTAGTTTGCTGATGATTTTATTATGTGGGGGATGATGATTGTTATTGCTGCTACTGCTGCTGTTGGTGGTGTGAAGAGCATTAATATGGCGGTTGCTCGAGATGATTTCCGGCAATGGATTTGCAGGGCTTCCTCCGTCCCCTGCGGAAATACCAGAGTCACCAGAGCGCTCATGACTATTTCTTGGCGGAGCCATTGGGCGTGTGTATCTTTGAACTCGATCTTCAAAATGAAATCCCTCTTCAGAGCTCAAACTTCTTCCTGACGCTCGAGGGGAGTCCAGAGCACGCCAAGCAGCGGTTGGCGAAAAGCGTGGCAAGTCTGGACGTCTTTGTGGCAAAGTTGGTCTTAAAAGAAGTGGGATGTCCAAATCCGAGCTACTTAGGTCACTGGAGCTCTCTTTTTTCTGTACACGCGAAGGTGACGGACGAGACTCTTCTTCAATATCAAAACTCCCTGAATCTTGACGACGATGTAAGCCGTCTGAGTCAATAAGCTCGGACTGTTTGCCATTAAGAAAACGATGAATATTATGATTGTTGTTGCTGTTGCTGCTGTGGCCGTTGATGTTGGAGGTATTATTGCTATTGCTGTGTGAGGATTGCTGCACGGCTGCTTTTCCTTTGGATATTGCATTATTAGCTAATCGCGGTGATTGTTGAGAATGTAGGGCCTGGGACGAGCTTTCAACATTACAACCATTCAGCTTATGAGACAAGTGACCGAGTCCACTTGAGGAGACTCTTCTTTGTGGTTGTTGATGCTGCTGTGCTTGTATTTGCAAGTCTCTCGAGCTATCCACGGAGTGCTTTTTTCCCACAATACCATTAGTCATTGCAGCAGGTTGTATTATTTGCTGTGACTGAGAGTGAGCGGACCTTTGACCCATTTTGTATGCAAATTCATCCACCTCGCGCATAACTTTACGACGGCTCAATTTGCTTTCACTTTTACCATTATTATTCCCATTCGGAATCTCTTGATGTTTGGCCTTCTCATCCTCTTTAATTGACGAAGAAGCGACTGCTGCTGTTATTGCGGAATTCGTCGCTGCCGTCGTAGAAGCAGAAGAAACGTTTTTCGAATTATTATTATTACTACTGCTATTATTGTTACTTCTACCACCATCATTGCCTTTGCTATTACTACTGCTATGGGTGATGTTGTTATTGAGCAATTCCGATGAATTGCTGTTGTTGTTGTTGCTGCTGCTGTTTTGAATGAGTTTTGCCTTTGGGAAGTTTCCCATGTCCATGCCAAAGTAGAATGTCTTTTTCGTTGATGCTGGCACATTTGGCCCATTGCTATTTCTACTAGAACTACGATTGCTATTATTGCTAATATTATTATTGTTATGATTATTATTGCTATTATTGCTATTGCTGTGGTCGACTAGGCCGTTTGTGTTGGAGGAGTCAGAGGGAGACGGACTGTTGAGCTTATCAGATGATTGTACAAGTCTTCTGGAAATGTTAGTTACTACTGCTGAAGTAGAAATGGAAGGCTCAGGTGTAGTTGTGCGAGAACTAGTAAGAGTCTTCTTTGGCACTTGACGATGACGACCGGAAGGAGCTTCACGGGACAGAGGCAGTGCGTGCACTTGCACTCCTCGCTTCAGGTTTCTTGCCGCCTCATTATTATTATCTTGTTCTTCCATGGCTGAACATAACGGAGCACTTGTTGTTGCTTTAACATTTTTCTTTTTCAGAACTTTATTGTTGCTGCCGTCAGTGCTGCTTGTCTTTCCTGACAAAATTCCTGCTCCTCCATTTGACACTGTCGTTTCAGTCTCAATCGACTGTGACTTTGATGCTGAGGAGGACGAAGTCGTTCTCCCAGCCTCAGAGTGACGGTTTCGGCTCTCACGAGCCAACATGGCTAACCGCTGTGACCGCTGTGACTCTATACTGGCGCGCATGACACCTCCTCTGTCAACTCCACCGGCCATATTTGAATTCTTTTGTTGATCTTGCTTTGAACTTTTTAAATCTGCCTTTGTTTTGAAGAGACGTTGGAGTCTTTTCTTTCCATGACTTCCGGGAACTCCATTTTCCCGTTCTCCCTCTGAAAAGTGATGTCCATTCATCATTTTACCCATTTGCTCGTTGGGAGGAGGTAAAGGCGCTTTCGACTTTTTCCGCGAACGGATTTGTTTCTTGGCTGGACTTTCGCTGATAAGCGTGAATGTATTTGGCAATGGTGAAACTGATCGATCTGGCGACAAATCTCGATCTTGAACAACTAATCCTACTTCGCGAAGATCAGGCTCGCTGTCATAATCCCTAGAACTGCTTCCCCCTTTCGAGGAACCTCCTCCACTTCCCTTTTTCTTAAAATAGTCCCCATGAACGGGGGAATTGTACTCCATGGATGACAAGTTGGGTGTGGAAATCCCCGAAATATCTCCACCAGGCCCATCTGGACAAGAAGCCGTGCTTCTTTTCCTTATTGCCCTTCTTAAGCTCTCTGCTTCCGCACTCAACGGATCTAATTCACTCAAAAGCTTCCTTCCCGAAATTGTTCCCCCACCATGAAGAATTGCTCCATTCGAAGTCGGTTTTAAAACTTTACCCGGATTCACATTGACCGTTGGTAGAACTTTATGTGGTGGTTGCATTCCATGGCGTTGAACATGAATGTATCCTCGAGGTCCCCCCGGAAAATATCCACTTTTCATCCGATTCCTCTGCTCAGGTGTATCTAACGAGTGGGACCATTTAGCCGGTGAATGGTGTCCATATCCATTCCCAGGCCCGTTGTGTCGTGAGCGATGATGGCCTTGTTGGTTATGCCCTGACGAGCCCGAGTTCCCCATTTCCCTTTGTGTACAGTTGTCGTCGTCTCCTCAACTTTTAGTTGCTGATGCTCTCCTCTCAGGTTCTGCACGAAGGAGATCTAGTTTCAAAATCAACAGAGAGAATCCAAATTAGCCTCTAAATGTTCAACACACATCCATTTGCATAATCTTAAACATTCCTCAAGGTAAAGGTAAGTCTAAACATCCTCAAAGTATTTAGAGCTTAGATATACGCTGCTTTTATTACCCCTACACTATTATTATGCGATTCCAATCCCTATGTGTGCATCCTTTTGTGCATGTGTTACATTTACATTTCATTTGCATACTATGTGCAGTCTGATTACTTTGCTATGCAGTGCTGCAGATTGCACTCATTGTTATATACACCTAATATATAGAATACACACACAGAACGTTGTAAAGTCTGTTTCAGTAATTCCATATGTAAAATGCTTTTACATTCACATTCAAATGTTATTATTACATTCATATTATTTCTCGAGTTTAATTTGAAAGCATATGGTGAATGGTTTGGCATTGCATTCTCATTCAGCACACTCTCTGTCTTAGAATAAGGAATAGCATATTTACATCTGTCGGGGTGCTTCTTTTCTTGTAGACTGTATAATACAATTACGACTACACATACAGCGTGCAGCATACATACTGATGTGATGTGTATGTCTATGTGTGTGTGTGTGTGTGAATGCATATGTAAATTGGTGTCCTAATGCAATGCAGTGATAGTGTAATATTTACATGCATATCGTCGTAAAGAGTAGGAGCGTATTGCGTGTAAATGCTGTTGTAGTGTGTGTATTAAATTGTAAAGGAGTAACAATTGGAATAGTACAGCTATAGAGCTATATAAAATACTACAACAGTTTTAAACACCTTGGGTTGGACTTGGACTGTGATGAGACTGGTGTGCATGTTGTGCATTGTGTGTATGTATGTACATATGGGGATGGGTATAGTATGTATGGTGAAACCAAGTAAGTAAGTCTGGCTTAACATGCATGGCACGCGTATAAAAATGTTTTGTTGATGTATCGCGGCAGTACATTTGTAATTATTTATGGAGAAGCGCTGAGCATAACACAACAAAGCGAAGGAAGATCGAGTTACGATAACTATGAAGATGTTAACAATAAGATAAGCCGAGACCAAAGGTAAAGAGACAGTTTGAGGGCAGGTAGCTTCAAAGATTAAAGTGTGTGACACACGAAATATATGAGGCGAGTACTTTAGGTTAAAAGAATGAAAGAAAAATTGCGCAACTTCTTGTGAGAGCCCTGACTTGAAATGTCTTTAATTCTCATGCAGTTGACATGAAGATGTGAAGTGAGTTTTACATATACGATTTTTTACACACTTGAATACATAGCTAATATAAACATACATACAATACACACACACACTTCACAGACAACATAAGTATATTATGTGTACTTTTACATACAAGAAATATACGCAGACACACATACAGAACGCATGCATATAAATAAATGACAAAACATTCACTGTGTATAAATATTAGATGCACATACGTGTTCATGCACTATAAAAATTATTTATTTACATTACTTATGCCTTTTTAGTTAGTGATTCTTTGAGTTTAACTAACTAAGTAGGTATGTAGTGTACAAATAATGTATTCTGATATCTTGACATGTGATGTGTTGTTATACATAGCCTGTTTTACCTTATACAGCAAAGGTGAATTAGCAAATCGCAATTTTATCATACCGCTATCAACTACAAGTCTATAATAGAGTGTCGCTTGTACTTAAATAAGGGAATGCAGTCGTTTCGTGTATTATTTTATTGTGTACTTGATGACTTTCAATATTCTTGCACACACAAACACACACACACATTTATTACTACAGTTTTACTCTTTTTTTACAGTTCTGTAGACGGTCATAGTCATAAGTACGTAATAAGTTAGTTTGATGGTTGTTCTGTGCAGTTTGTTATGAGGAGAACTATTGTTACATTTAATCGTAAAGAAATGATTAAGGGAGGTTGTGAGTTTATGGAAGAGAATTAAGTTAAATTGAACGAAGGTCTTTCCTCACCCTTCTTAGAGCTTTAAAGCTAACGATTCCTATCAGCTCTCGCAGTTCACTCATCAACTCATGTCAATGTACATCTTCTTTAATTTCTTTGCTTTCTAGGCTATTATCTGTGTTTTATTGTATTCTATTTATTCTCAATGCTAAATGTTATGTTCTCCCTGTCTGTTCAATTTCAACAAGATTAGATAGTTTATAATTTTACTGTGTATTTGTATTAGAAATAGTATACTCAATATTTCTACATTCTATAAACACACATGCTTTTATAAGTACGTAGTTAGGTAGAATACCTACGTATATGTATTTTATGCCTAGCAATCATTGTAACTTATTAATGGGAATCTCTGCATACTTAGCTCTCACTCGAATAATAATGCTATGTCTGTAAATGGTTTTAATTCGTGTTGTGCCCCTTTAAGTATAAAGTGTATATATGTAATGTAATGTACATAGTAGTATTGGTTTAAAGGTCTCATTTCTCAATTGGACTTGCCTTTCATTTTAATTCGATACTTTTTTACGCTCATCTGCTTAAAAAGTTACACTAACATTTTTACCATTCACTCTTCTTCACTATTGTAAAGTGCTTGACGTTCTTTCAGCGAAAATCTATGCACTAGCTACACATACAACGTACAAACTTTTAAACTCAAACAACCTCGAAGCAGTTTATAGTTAGCAAAACTTCCAACTACCTAGCTATGCAATTTTCATTGCTCTGGCATAAAACGCAATAATGAAATGAATACGCAACGAGCCAATTTTGCCAAGATGCAGTTTACTTTACGAACTACATAAGTAGTACCTATGTACTCTAGTCATATACTAGAATAGAGAGAGAGAGAAGATGTTTGAGTGTGTTTGGCAAAAAGAACAGTAAAAACCTACAATATCCCACCTTAAAATACATCACAGAATGATTTAAAGGGTTACTTAATTTGAGAGGATGGCCGTGGCTCGACTCGAAATGCCGTCGTAAGTTTTTGAATAGTCACGACAATCAAACTTGAAAACATGCTTTCCTTTTTATGCATATTATACCTATACAAATAACACAACGCGGGCTCAAACTTTTTTTCTATATTCTATAGTTGTTTGAGATATTAATGGCAGAATGGCACTTACTGTACGATTACTAGTACAATTGCTCAAAATATTTTTCTTTAAGTCACTCCGCCAGTCTAAAAAGTTTAGTTGATTAGCAGCAACTTGTCATCTTAGACTTAAACTGTATTACTGTATACTTTTCAAAATCCTTGTATTACTTTGCCTTTTGTGTCTTTTTACAAATATACGGCAATACTATTTATTATGTCCGATCTAGTTATGTTTATGTTACTGTTTGTTTACAAACCCGTAATTTTCTTTTTTGAAAAATGACAACAATTTCAAATCAGAAACTTGAATAGGTAACGTAAAGTCAACGTAAAGTAACTTTTTGATGAACGTGTATCAAAGCAAAATGTATATTAATAATATTAACAACAAAGGTACATACAGAAGGGTACGTCCATTCTTCATGTAAGAATATTATGTTTTGTTTGTTATGAGAGGAACTACTACCTAAATTATTAAGAAGCTAAAAGGGCGGAAGTTGGATGAAGGAAATGTTACGCTTTTCTATTTACTCGCTATGATACACAGCAACTCGAAAAAACTTTATAAAGACATTAATACAATTACGGTTTATGGAAGAAAAGGGTTGAAGATGAGACTCTTGTTGTTATTGAGTAAACTTATTGTTAGTGCAATACTGAACTACCGTCGTTTTGACCCGTTTCCCACGCCGAGTCAGATGTTTTGTCGTCTTCAATGCTTTCAGCCATAGCACTACTAGAATACTACTACATTAGTAAGCTCTACACGTTCAACCTACAAATACTTTTACATTATAGCTCTTCTAAGTAAAACGTTTGTAATTTGTTGACAAAAATTCTTACAAAGTGATACTACTCTGCTATTACAGATGCTATACGTACATACACTACTTAAAAGTACATGTATACCTAGGTAAGGTATGTATAGTAAACAGAATCTAGTAAGCACTTTAGTTAGCAAACCTTCTCTTGTAGGTAATTGTACATTTATTACATGCAAAGGAACATTTTATGCACCTGCATAACGGATGCGATCATTTAGTTCAATTCGCAACTCTGGCTGTCTACTTACTTGCATAGTCTGAATAACATAAACATAACACAAGGGATTTTTAGTCAAAGCTTGAGAACTGTGTATACCAAGAATTGTAATAATTATGCGTGTACTATGTAGTACTGTAGCAGTAGTTAGAGTATAAACTCTTCCGTTCTATTCAACATTCATTCAACCATCAATTCCGCATTCAAACGGATTACTTACTAAATTCAATTCAAAAAGTGACAATTAAAATTCACAAACATACTTCACTCCATACTCTCGTAATACGTGTAGCTTCTTAAGATTCCTCTTTACCATGTACAAGAAACTATGTAATACGAGACAAGTAAAAAAGAGCCTTGGGTTCTTCATGGAATTTAGATTTAGAGCTTACATAACAAAACAGTACATCGTATTATACATAATTTACTACATCTAATCACACACAAACTACTACATAACATTTATAACATAGTTAATATCTGTACCTACATACAACAACATAACATAACAACCTGGCCTGCTAGCAATAATGAGTAATACAACGTTAAATCTTCAGAGTACACATTTTAATGCACATACCTACATGGATTGCAGTAGGTGTAGGCACTGTGTACAGCATTAAAACAGCTACACGTACTTTGTAGTAGTAAGTACAAGTATTATTCCTTCCTCTATTCCATCACCAACTAACATTGAATTTCATGTAAAAAATAAAAGTTTTTTCAACTACTATGCCGTGCTCTTGAATTCAGTGAGCGTCTTGTCTCGCTAAATGCTTAACGCAACGACAGAAGCAAAACGAACCACCAAACGCAACACCTTTACTTTACTTAACGTTGCATTACTCACATTGCTACGCTAACGAAACGTAATGAAGATTTTTGGGAATGAAATTCATAGTCGATGGCCAAGCAGGAAAGTAAACCTACAGTATACACACTAGCATTATAAAACACATACTGTACAGAGTAGTATAGAAAAACTTTTGAATGTAGTAGCTAGGTATTAGTATAATGTACGCAAATCTTAAAGGAAACGAACAAGAAGGGACAAAAACTCGGTAAGTTTCAAATGAAATGAATGTTATGTTATTCTTCGGCTGTGTATACGAGAATGAGACAAAAAATTGGGCAAAAGATGAATTCATACAATATTAAGTAGTCGCATCTCATTGTCAGGAGCAAAGTTAAAGGAACATTCATTGCATTGGGTTGGCAATGCGTTATTCCTCCAGCATCATAATCATCATCACACACACACACAACACAACTGCAACAAAGCAACAGCATCACTCACTAACTTACTTATTACAACTTTTAAGTTCCTACCTGGTATCCATACCAGGTGTATACTATATTACTGCACTGTCTCATCCTAATATCTGTACTACTGTGTATAGTGTAGCACTAATAACAATATTATTGCAGTGTTCTGTGTATAATAAAACATGTTACTGTATATTACTTCACTCGAACAACTTACGTTATTACTACATTTTTCCAACAATCATCCAGGAGACTTTCAAAGAGAGATAGAGACAGTCAGAGAGAGAGAGAGACATTTTAACGTATGTATAAGTCGTCTCAAATCCAAATGTAATGTAATGTAAAGAATGTTCTACTCTCCTGTAACTTAACTTACTCTTATTATATGATTACTATTATCTAAGACGTCGACAGACAGGCCAATGCACCCGTAATGGATAAAGTTAGCAATCGCTTCTATATTCTCCTTTC
Source organism: Pogonognathellus longicornis (assembly GCA_034694085.1). NCBI lineage: Eukaryota > Metazoa > Arthropoda > Collembola > Entomobryomorpha > Tomoceridae > Pogonognathellus > Pogonognathellus longicornis. The sequence goes on from JAQFYB010004691.1 coordinate 11,808, forward strand.
GTTTGCCATGCCGTGTGTAATAAGTACACTACTAATGCTACTACTAGTGCAACAACATACAGCCTTCTGTTAGATTACATTTTACATACGTTGCATTGCAATTGCTGCAGATGAAGGGTGAGACGACAAGCACCATACACTTCCACTTCCACTAAGTAACTAAGCAAAACACTACATACAGATACATACACTTGTAAATGTATTTTGTATAGGTATAAGTAGCTACTACGAGTGGAAGTACAACACATAGACACACAGACAGAATCACAGATGCATCTGCACAAGACAAGATGCGGAAACTTTTCCCTCCTTCCTTTATTTTACAATATTCCGACAAGAACAAGATGAATACTTGCGTTTAATACTAATACACTGTACTATCTGTATCTGTGTGTATTATGTAATGTATGTAGTTTTACAATACTAAGGTAATATCAAAGTTGGTAGGAATAATACAGTAGAAAGAAAAGAACATAATGCTAGAACATAATATACATAGAGAGTAAAGACAGAGAGAGATAGAATATTACAAGTAAAACCGTGTCTTGTCTTTGCTACATGAGTTAACTTGATTTGGTTAGATTTTGGTTGAAGAGTTTCGTTTGCTGTGTTGTTTGCGGAGCATTAGATGTTGAGAGAGCAGAAATTGTGCAGAGAGGGAGAGAGAGATCTTTTGGTTATGAGATGATGATGCTGGTTTTCGTTTTCCTGCTTCAAACTGCTTGGTTTTATACATTTTATAGGTATGAGACTGCAGTTGTGAGTTTGTAGTTGTAAGACTACTGTGAGACGGAGACTGGTGCAGTCAGTCAGTCACTTAACTCGAGCTGTTGCATAACGTGGCTTGAAGCGGACGTGGACAAAGATACAAATGCAGATATCTGCCTAAGATTCGTATCGGAAAGACGATGAGACGAGAAGAATCACTTTTTCCCCGTTTCATCAATTTCCTTCCATCAACTCCTAAACATTTCGTAGGAATACTCTTAAACATACCACAATAAGTAAGAGTTCCTACGTGTATACACACTACCTATATTATACTCAGGTATCCATGGGATGTATAAAATATGGTACACAGATATTGCAGCTGTGTATAAGTTAGAAGTACCGATAGTATTAAGGTACCTACCTAGTACCTTTGTGCTTAATACTACTAAAGAGAGCTTTAATGTGACTTATATACAGACAGAATACAGCATTAACATTGAAGTTATCTGTGGCATATATATGTGTGTACTTTTACATAGATACAGAATAAAATGCAGTAAAAAAATTCATCATACTAAAACTAAAACCCTTCTTTGTCTGGCTTAGAGTGTCTGTCTGCACATTGGCTAGCAAATCTTGTGAAAAAACTTTTACTTACGTTAGTAACATCATCAAAGTTAGGAGCATGCAAATTTTCTGTCTAGAGTCTAGTCTAGAGAACACATTTAAAATGAGTAGTAGTTCCAGTAGATTGCTATTCAGACACGGTAAAATAATTCTCGAGTTGTCTGTTTGATTATGTATGCAGAATGTTGTGTGTAATGTAATGTAGGATTGTATGTGTAGGAATTGGTGAAGAAGAAGCTACTTACTAATACACTCTTCCACCATGTACCACATAGTTAAATGTAGTTACAGACATCTGTAGAAAATTCCACTTGTTGTTTTTAGCAGTTAGTAGGTATTCTGATGTATCGTATCTCACGCACTAATAAAAAATATCAGCACACAGCTATTGGTATATTCTCTGGCTAAAAAATTAACTCATTGAGCGTAATGTGTATTATAATGTAGTACGTAACAAGGAGAAAAAGAAGAGTTGCTGTTGCAGTGTTATTTTGTGAAGAAGTGTTGAAAAGATTATGCGAACAAGCCTATAATTTCCCATCCACGCAACCTTATGTGCCTTAATATCTGTATTGCCATTTTATTTTGCCAACAGAACAGATTAATGTTCGTATAAAACTTGAATTAGGCTGTGCACAACATAAAGCATAGAATAACTACACATGTATATATACATACAGACATAATATACGCTCTAGAAGTGTAAGTACATACAGAACATACTACCTTGTTAAGATTTATGTATTTGTTAGGCAGACCGAAGCGAAATGAATGGTTGTACTTATAGTTTAGTGACTTACACACGTTATGCGTGTAATAGTGTAACGAAAAAAACTATTATTATAAAATATTGTTTTATACGTAGCTTTGTTGTGGTATGTATTGTAATATTTTGCATAGTGGTACTGGTACATAGTGTTGTTCTTACGATTATAAATATTAATGGCCTCTTTGAACTATGAACGATGATACATACACAAGTCTAGTAAACTCTAGTTAGAATATAATAAACGTGCATAGGCGTGGATTGGATTGTGATAGGAAAGTTTTTCATATTAACATTAGTCACTGGCACGTATAAATATTGTAGAGTTATAATGTATGTAAATTATCTGCAGCATATTAGAATCACTATAAGTGTAGTAAATCCATGATTATGTATGTATGGCATCAGATACACATTCCAGATTAGGTGTCTTCATATCAAAGCCCAGATCGAAAATCTGTGTAAAAACTCTAAACCAGAGACTATCGCTTGTGCACCCAAATTTGACTGTTTCATCCTGTGTTTTGTTTGACTTTTATTTAATAGTAGTATACAGTTGTTGTTGTTGTTATTGTGTGCAATGTGGATTGCCCATTAGAAAACAATTCACTTGACTTGGGTTGTTTTGACTTCTTGGGTGTTGCACTTTTAATGTAAACGCAAGACAAGGGAAAACTCTTTATGCTATTAAAATACTCTTCTTAATACAATATTCTTTACAAACCTTGAGCATTTATGTCAGGCATTATACAGTTTATCTGGGAACAATCTCCAGTCCAGTTTACCATCACACAACTAACAACTCACAAGTTGCTTCACAGTCAAAACAAAATTGGAGTGAGATACTTAAATGGAACATGTATATTATGCATACATATGCAAAGTGAAACAGTCGCCCAGTAACTAAGTATACTCCTATCTCCGTTATTACATAAACACACACAACAGGCTGGAAGAGTAGGAATATATTGTTGTAAATATTATGCCTATCTTACAAAGTAGTTGAAAAGAACAATGCTTGAGACAAATTCAATCTGTTAAGCCATTTCTCCATCTATTTACTATAATTCCTTTTCGGTGTTTGTATAAAATCATACATAGTAGACTTCATCTACAATGTGATGCATAGTTATAGCGCAAATGAACACTGCACACTTTACGCAGTGTAGTTTAAAGAGAGTAAATCAAATTGCTCAAGATAAATGTTAACAGTTTATGGCAAGTCGTGTTCTATTCTTTTCTCAAAATTACGACATAACATGCAACAAAGCTGAAACACATCACAAAATGTTCTCTTTAGTACTAAAGTCCACTCTATACATTTTCTGTTTACTTGTTCAAGTCGTTATGTAAAGGAATATGATGAATCCAATATTGATATACACCTAGGTAGGTATTCTATTACTATTACTAAACTAATAGAGGGAAAAGGTATGTGTATGTTGAATGTACAGACATAGTTAATGGAAGTTACAGAGTTCTGTGGAAAAATAATTCTGAAATCAGACTTTTCTACGCCCTGCCCAATAATTTCGACTTGTAAATAGTAAATAGGTAGACGAGAGCACGATTTGGCTCGAATTGCCTTGTTCTTGAACGTACTTAGTATTCTTTTGTAGCCCTTTAGCACTCAAATGAGTTTCAAAATGTAAAATGTAAATGCGTACAGCAAACAAGTGAAGGAAAGGCTATTGATTCGAATTGATTGTTAAGAGTCAAGAGATTTTTTGGTGGACGAATG
>JAQFYB010004692.1:0-15645 GCA_034694085.1 Pogonognathellus longicornis
GGGAGGATATATTATGTATTTAATTATTTTTTAATTTTGATTCACGAGTTTTGTGTTTCAGGCCCTAGAAAACCTGTACTAAAACTTAATATTTTCCGATGTATTTAAGTTAATAGTGCATAGTGCATATGTATATTGTATCATGTCCCATTTATGATGACAGTAGGAGCTTACACATGACTAGGACTACATGAATGAGCTAGACTTGTTCCTTGCTAGACAAGAAATGTGTTTGTTCAATTTAATTTTCATTTTTTGCCAACGCGCTTTGAGCGCATAATATAATGTTGGGTAATCACATTATGTCACTGCTCATTAAAATATCAATGGTAAAAAAACTAAATACATAGTAAGTAAAGGTAATGCACTAAAATACCCGAAAATATCAACCATTAAAAAAGTACATGGAGTAAAAATGTGTGTTTATATGGATTTACATGTAAAAGCTAACATTATATCGAGAAGACCTAATTGATTCTACACACGAAAAATTTACTAGTTGAGTCAATGAGTTATCATCATTGATGAGTACTTGAGTAGATACCTTGAGTTGACTACCTATATATTATACCTACCTACTACCTACCATATAAAAGCTACTCGACTCTATTTTATATGCATTAACATTGAGCATTTTGAGTCATACGTAATTCTACTTACAACTACTAAATGAATATGTTTTTGCAGAGTAGTATGTATTTAGTAAATGTTTGCATGCAGTAATAAGGAGAAATATCTAAAATGTAACTACACGAATTCATTTGAAGTTGTATTATAAAATAAAATTAGTATATAGTGTACGTGTAGTGTAGTGGTGTAATGTGTAATGGTTGAGCGAAGCGTTCCATGCAGTCTACTGCTCCTGGCTCTCCGTCCCATCTCATCTCATTTGGAAGATTGAGAGAAGAGTCTGGTGGTCTGGTGGTTCGACTTGCACAGTCCACATACAAAACTGTGTGAGAGAGGTACCTTGTGCATGAAAGCACTGCTCCGAGTTGAAGATGCAGAAAGACGATGATCCATGCAGAATAAAATGCACATGCCGGATGTTGCTCTGCTTAGCAAAGATGCAGCTGTGGCCAGAGTCTCATAATCCTTTCCTCAAGACGACAACCCATTACATATTAGGTATTATTGGATACACTCTAATGTTTTTACCAAGAACGGCCAACTCAACCCTTTATTATTACTACCTCATTATTCCCTTCTCTTATCTTGCTCTCTTTATTTCATACACAGTAACACAAGGCGTTAGTAAACACTTCAAGTCTCACATACATTACAAGTACAACAGAAGTAATTAGGCATAATGTAAGAGTGTAAATGATAAAAGAATTTAGCATTGCAAATTATATATCTGTGTGTAGGATTGTAATATATAAAGATCCTTACAATGCAGTGTGCCTATTTAGTTGGAAGGTAGTGTGTGTACACTCTGTACACAGGGATGTGTGTACACATAGGTACATCTATGTATGTGTTGGTTATTGTTGTATTGTATTTGTAGAAGCCTTCCTCGTTTCCTCTAATAACACACATTCACTTACACATCAATTATATATGAAATGACTCAAATTTCTCCAGGAATCCTCAAGCTGCTTAATGTAAACACACACTCAGAAGGTTTTAGTCTGTTAGCATCAACTATTGCCTAGGTACAAAACACACAACCTTTTGTGCTGAATGCTGAGCCTTTGACGATGATACAAGTCTTACTCATTTCTTCGTACACATCGTCACAACAAAACAACAAACCAACTAACCATTCAAATTCAGTTTCAGCCTTAGCTTTAGCATGATTCGTATTATTCTAAGTTAGTAATGCTATGCACTGGAATTGACGTCACTGTAGCATGGATATTAGTATTATACCTTTGGACTGGGGAATACGATGAAATATACTCGTATCCTGTATAAGACCCATCGTGGTAAAAATGTTGTATGTGGGTCATACAAAAGCTTAAAGTTCTCAGAGCACTTATTCTTTTCGTCTTTGTTGGATTTCTGGTAAAAACCAAATCACTACTTCCATTATACACAGCTTTAGTTGTTTCTGGTATTAGGGGAATTGAGCAGCATCTTTTTGGAAGCATGCATGTGTGTACTCTGCATTTATTGTATTGCATTTCTATGAGCTGCTACTACTGGAAATCAGACAAGACTTGAACTACTTGGAAATTCCTTTAGTGCTAATAAGACTTTGGTCGCTTCCACAAAAATCCAATCACGAAATGATACAAAGGACTTTCAGTTGTTGTATTGTGTGGACAAGAACTAAATAAGATTTCTATGGCTTTTTGATGATTAATTACAAAGGTTTTATGTGAAACTACCAAAAAAACTTTTTCAGGAACAAAGGTGTACATGTTACGTCCCTCTCCCCATGCCACTTCTCCTGAGTCTCACAACACGCAACTGTGCTATTAGGAAAGGGTAGGAGGGGAAGGGCGCTTCTGACTCTTTGGGGGTAGAAACCTTTTAATTCTTTTTCCAAGATTTTCAACTGTAAATAAATGCTTGTTAGGTAAATGGATGGAACACGAATTGTGTAAATGCGATGAGTAAGAAATTAAGAGGGAATGAAGTTGCTAATATTTTAGCAGTTAGCTGGAACTGGAACAATGCACAAGCTTTCCTCACTTCAGACTTTATTTGTTGTTGTTGTGACTAACTTGCATTGTGTTTTTCTACTTGCCAACAAATCCGAGAAAAGTAATCAATTTTCATGCATGTCTTCACTTTGCAATACACAATTACCTACCTATGTTTCTCTATCACAGTTACATCACATTTGCAATTACAAAGAACAGCTAGGTATTATTCACCATTGTAATATTATGTGCTTGTAATGTGTAAGATGAGAATAATTTAACCATGCTCTTGCAGCCCAATCAATAATATCAATAAAACTTTTTGATATTATTTGGACTTGAGTTTTGAAAACCATTTAGCCTCCGTATTAATTGACCCTACTTTTACCGCGTTTTGCAATTGTTTATTTAAATATTTGCTACTTTATATTATACATTATTCTTTTTTTGTTATAGTATATACACTGAAGCTCTAATTTATTTTCGTACGAATTTGCCAAAGTATTGTGCAAAGAATGAAGTCTTCCAAAAATGCTTCCGTGTGTGGAGTCATAAATTCATAATACCCAGTTCATTCACTATCCTGCAATTCAAAGTTAAATACATTTATTAGTACAAGCACAAACTTGATTTAACGGAAGCTACAATGTAAAGACAGTAAAGAGTGCAGTTCAAAAAATGTTTCTAAATTGTTTTTTTTTAATTTGCTTATTTTTAAACCTAATACCGTGATATCCTATAATAATATACTTTGTATAATTCTCCCTTTTTCATATTATTTGTAACTTGGATATAAAACTTTTATTAGTTATTTGGGAATTCATAAGTTCATTTATTTCCGCTGTATTCTTTTTCGGTGCAATTTTTTTACTTGATACTTTTTTTCCGCATTGACCTTTGTAGCGTGTAAAGGGGATATTTCTAGGAAAAGTCATATGCCATTTTTTCCATTATTCTAATTCCTTAAGTAACTAGCTATGCTTGGTATTATTGTGACGAAATATTATTTTTAAGGGGGAGTAAGTGTACATTTAATTATATTGGCTATAGGGTAAGTACATGGTAGAAGCGTTTTTTAAATTTTATTTACAATGGAGAGGGAAATTACCAAAAAATCGTCTCAAGCCCGCTGCAGAATTTTTTTCTCTACTTTAATAAATGGTATAGATTTCTTTACAGTTTTAAAACTATCGATCACAGGTCAAATTTTATTTGCCTATCTAATTGCACGGAGAGAATATTGATACAAAACTCAGAATTAAATAGAGCGAAGTAGTTCATAAATATAGGTAGCATTTCTCTACAAGTCACTCGTAAATTTCTAAATAGAACTTCAACATTTATTACAACAGAACTTCCTCTTTAGTTCTTTACACTTTCTTCAAAATCGTCGCAACCAGTGCGCTCCCCCTTAATAGGGAGAGTAGGTACTTGGTGGATATCTTTCTTGGAAACACACATTGCTATTAGGTCTTACGCCATATTTAATGTATTACAAGGTTGTGGGAACCACGAGTTTATACATATAGTGTCTGTGACATATCCTGTCAGATTTTTGTGGGAACAGTCCAGTTTAGTAATAAAAAGTATAGTCGACTTATCGAATAGCTGTACTTGAATGTATTTTGTTTTAGCCTTGCATTAATTCTTGGGAGTACAGCAGCCTGCATTATTTTATTGATTGTTGGTTAGATACTTCAAGGAAATAATAAAAATATTCTACAAAAATGGTTAAGTATTTTCCCATTTACTTTGTTCATTCTGACATATTATGTGGTTCTAAGAAAATGTAATGAATTATGCGAATCACTAGCCAAACATGAATAGTTTTTCCTAAATTTTCCATTTACTTTACTGTGTACTAAAGGTAGTGTTCAAAAGTGGTAAGTGATTTGTATGGTCAATGGCCAATGCTCATTATCATGAAAACGCTGTTACGAGGAAACCACGAAGAATAGATAATTCATGCAATTAGCCTAATAAAGTAATAAACTTTAGCGAGTACTCGATATGCTGCTGCATCATTGAAATGCAAAATACAGCATGAATAGCTGTATTTTGCAGCTGTGGTAAAACAATCTTAGTATGCATCACACTAAATTAAAATCTATCAAATACAAATATGTGTCAATATCCGAGTAGTTCTTAACGATGACCTAACATGGTCCTTGGTTTGACGCTCTCCTTATGGTCTTTGGTGGTCATTTGGTTGACTCCTCTCCCCATGGGTAACGTGGAAATGCTAATAAGTAATAATGTGTATGTTTATTCAGAATTAGAAATATAAAGAATTTTTTTACCTACTATAATATTGTAACGTAATATGTACAGTAATAACAAAGGTAATATCAGAATTGCTAATGCTAATTCAATAGAATATTTCCACACTAGAATTTCAAATCGAATAATTTGTAGACTTGGTCGGTAAGTCTAATATGACTTGAATGACAGCATGCATGCATAAGCAAATTGTTAGCAAGTATTAGATACCTAATTGTAATCCGTACTCTGCCTGTGAGGATATCATGAAAATAATAGACTCGTTGTGCAATCTACATAATATGCTATTTATTGCAACATTTATAATTCTGATAGTTTGTTCAATGTTTGAGAACAGGTAACAATAATACATTGAAGTTGACGATAAGAATAGAATAATAAATTCCTTTCAGACTTGATCCTATTTCGACGTGCTTTGCTTTTATTTATATTTCCACGAATTCCTTTCACTATTTCTGAGTAATTCAATCATTTTATCTTGCGGGATTTCAATTTCAATCAGCTGTCACATCACAGTTGAATGGCCATGGTCTCACTGTAAAAATATACATACATCAGTCAGACTCTTTCGTAGCAATGCATCTGTCGGTTAAAATATTTTCAGAAACAAATTCGTTGGAAAAATAAAATGGCAATATATCAATGGTGAAAACTATAAAATTGTTTGCTTGCCCAACTTTCAGCTTAATACAAATAGAATCCAAAAAGCTTTTTACGTTGATACTTTTATGACAGGCTAACGGATAGCCCATAAAGATTATGCTTTGTTACCCATTTTTATTTATCTAGAAGAAACAGATAGATAGGTATACCTAGGTAGAATCATTCACCTGATAAAAAAGTCAATAAAATGAGAGCAGTGTTTTTATGCAGCTTCTAGCCTCTATATCATTACGTATGTATAGGCATACAAATGTCAAAGTTCAATTTCTATTTTTATTCTCATAGAGTTACTACATAATCTCATAATCTCTAAAATTTGAGAAAATCTTCCTCTTTAATATTTGAATGCATTATTCATTTATAACTACAATTCTCCATAAATATGCAATATTTGTGTATTATGTATAAAGTATTACAATATAAAATGATGTAGGTAAGCTTTGAACCAGCCTTTACATTACACCTACTAAATTCAGCCCTCGGAACGTCAATTATTAAATTCGGAATTAGAATACAAAAAGATTATAGGTAATTAAATCTAAGGTAGTTTTACAATTGATTTGTTATCATGTACGATAAGGTTGTATGTTACATGATAATTCATGAAATGAACTCTGCTTTTTTACTTTTTTGTAGTAATCTGCTATCATATCACATTCACATAATATGAATGAACTCTCAACCTCGTTGCTTTCCATGAAAAATATGTGGGTGAAGGACTCTTGTTTAATACACTTGACTTACACTTAATCCACATCCATATAGTCCCAAATCAAATATTTAAATCTATTTGCTCAAGTTACATGTAAACTCAAGCTACAACATTATAAATGTATTCGCCAAGGTTTATTCTGGAGATTTTACATTCGAATAAAATGGGCATATAAATGATAATACTAATAGCACAAATAAATGTGTTTATTTGCATTTAATGCAAAGAAAATTCTGACGTAACCTACATTTTTATTTATTCAAATTGGGCTCAGTAGAACAGCGTGCTGTATGTTTCGTGTATTGCGCTAGTCAGAAACAGAAACAGAACTAATATTTGTACACCGTGTTTTCTGTGAGCATAATGTGCTGTCATTCTCAGTGAACGAGTCATTTCCTCTTAATTGAAGTCCATTACTCATGAAAGCCTTATCTGTCACTTGTTATACAAGAGAGATTATTATTACAATCGAATCTGACAAGTAAATTATTTTAATTTATTTACATTTACCTGGAAATATCATCAATAATAACCTCAGTTCAAATAAAAAACTTTTATGAAATTACATAAACATATACGCTATTGTCACTATTAACATTGTGTTTGTTAGCAGAGCATTTACATTGAACTAATAACACATGAAAACACTTCCTTGAAAAATTCAATCAAATTGTTGCATATTCTTCTCTGTGTCCTTTGTATTTGTACTACGAAGAAATAATTATAATAAAATGTCATAGCCGTTATTCGTACAGTTATATATTTCTTGTAAATGTTTTGGCATTAGCTATTTCCTCTGTATAGTCAGTAGCGTTAATTAGCTCTTGGATTTTTGCACTTACTCTTTTACTGTAACATTAACTTCAAATCTGCAACTCGACACTCAATTGTGTATCGAAATACCAAGAAGGAAATATTCAAGTTAGTTTTACTATCCGTAAAATTAGCTTAATTTAGAATACATGGCAAACACGAAAAGAATGTTGGATGGAGATGTTGGCATTGATTAGGAATTAGGAGCACATGGGTGCAGGTCTGTATTTATTTACCTTGTGCTATGCTACATGAAATATTTTACCTATCTGAAACAAGTAGCTTCATGAAATGTAAATTGGTTAAATCTACATTTTTCAGAAACTGATTTAAAATCTTGTATATGTACCTAAGTACGTTGTACATAAAGGTAAATTGTTTTAAAAGTTTACACGTGTGTTTAGCATTAATTCGTTGTGAGTGGAGACTCTACTCAGAACATGTTCAAGAACGAAGGTTGACATGTAACTAGAAGAAAAGAAGATAACACTACAATGTAATGTAATGATTGAGCATAGAATTCCAAAGAATTCAGCATGGAGCAATGTTGCTGCGTGTGCACGTATTAATTATGTATGCCAGTCACTGTAGAAATATAATACAGCTATGAATAAAATAAAATAGGCTTGGGTCTTGGCTGGGACTGATACACGCATTATGTAAAAATGTACTTTGTAATGTTTGAATGTTGATACGATTATTGATATGAGGAAATTGATCTGTCTCTATACTTGCACACCACTACTAGCTAAGTTGATACAATTCTCTATATCCTCCTGTAGATGAGATGTAGTTCAAATATTGTTCCTACATATAATGTTGCTACTCCATACTGTGATGGACGAGCAACGACACCGACACAGGATTATTCCATGGCTCATTTGTGCATGTACCTACTTTGTATCATGCATATTAACACAAAATATTAGAATGTAATACTAATGAGCTCTCGCTGCTGAGCATTTATACTTTTTACACACACACAGGATTAATATATAACAATTAAAATATTTGTGAGTTTATATGAGCACGTGTTTGGGCAATGATCCGATACGAGGCTACTTACTGTATAGCTTCTAGCAACACACACTTATCTTACAGGGTTTACAATTTCGTATTAAATGTTGTACACTTAGCATGCTGGGATGAGGGCTGTGTTCTATAAATATCTCCACAATTCCTAGAAGTGAATTGTAATTGTGACGCTATTATTTTGAGGGGTACTAAATTGCAAATTGTTGTGCGTTACTTTTGATGTGCTAATAATACTTTCATTTAGTGTAATAGTATATAAGTATATAAGTACTGTATTATATGCATAGTGTGTGTCTGTGTGATCGAGTACCAGGAACTCATCTGTGATCCTCTTTGTTGTTGTAAGAGAGCGTTATGTATATGGAGATGTACATGTCTTTCTATCTGTAGATAATGTGGGTGAAAGATATACAGAGCGTGTTGGATGAAATGAGGAGATTAGAAGGAATTTGTCCTCGAAGAACACATGGCAAGGCAAGACTGGCTTTCGAAGCACTCACTCACTCCACACCAGAAAAACAACCTACTCAATTTCATAGACCAATATGCGATATGCAACGCACCGCAATGAAATGCAACGCAACGACATCAAAAAGAGTGAGATCACAAAGAACCCAAATAGCGTCTAAAAGCACTAAATATATCATCGTTACTCTCCAGTCTCATCTGTCTCAATAGAAACACAACTACACGCTCGGAAATTGCGCAAAAATGATTATACCGTTACTATACATTGAGGTACTCAGAAGATTCTATTTCCATCGGGTCCCTGTCCCGGACTCTTGAATTGTTCATAGATCCTGAAAAATATTTTTTTCAAGAACATCTGGAAAGTTGCCTTAAAAAATGTAATAAGTGATGTGTTAAAAGTATTATTGTGAGACTGGGGAATTGAGTTCATGCACAAGCGATAACTGGATCATGTGTGGCAAGTGGCAGTGCACAATGTCAATGTTCATGTTGCAGGAAAACGCAAAATAAAAATCTAATAATAAAACTCTTCTTGGCTAGCTAGGATCCAATACGTATAAAAATCTTGTCGTTCAGCCCTACACTAATAATATCTATACTACGAATAAAAATATTTTTAGCAGCAACTCTTAAAAATCAAATAGGTACATCATCTTATATTTAGAACAGATAAGCATTTCGTGTATAAAGAATATATGGGAGAACGCAACGGTTGTGTATGTGAAAGCAGAGGCTTGTCTGCAATAAAAGTATTGTCTGAGACGCTGAGGCTTAGTGTGAGCATCGAAGCAGGTAACTCGTTACAGTACCTTCTGCCTGTAATATTGGTGTAGCTGATAGTAATATATTTGCACATGAGTACATGTGCATGTTTAAGCAGTCTCACTTAATGTTAGTCATACATACCATACGTATACAATACCCAAGGCGAGACGTATCAGCTTTACTACGTATATTATAAATATACATACATAGAATACAGATAGGTATGTCGGATTGCATTATGATAATTGTATATATATATAATAATATATATATATGTGGTAGTAGTGCAGGGTTTGAGTTTGGAGTTGCTTTAAGCGTATGATACTATGGCAAAATGTTTTTTGCTTCAGAACATCAGAATATGGACGTATATGTACACACATATGGAGTCGAGTGTAGGGATATAAGACATATCTGCTACATACAATACGTGGTTACATGCTTGCCTACTTACAAAACTGTTACAAGCTGCTGCTGGCTACAGCTTGGATTTCTTAGAATTAATTCTCTTGGATTTCTTAGAAATGAGCAGACAATCACCAGTTGTACATTGCATACAGATACTCCTATCTCTACAACTAAACTACACACGAATGTATGTTCTCCTTTGACTTTGACTTTAACTACACTCTACACTTCAATCCACATATTACTATACTCTTATTCTCTCTGCCTGTGCTTTGCTGCTCAGGAGCCACACTTGTATTTGTCCTACCACCACCACCGATCCACACAATACACTACCATACCATACTTTGGTGGCGGTGCTATATAGTACATAGGTATCCACTCTCCGCTTTTAAAAAATAAGGGCTTTGTTTGCATTTAGTTTAGTACAAATAATTATTTCGTAACAATTTAATTGTCTTGAATGATCGAATGACTGAATCCAGGTGGGGTGTACGAGCTTCCCCTTCGCTCTTCCCAAGAAAAATAAATTTATCCTGTCTGTCACACACAACTCACACAGCAAATACTCTTATCAGCAATCAAATCCTTCCAACGAGCATTGTACTCGCATAATATGCTATTACTGTACTGTACTAATCATGATAAAATATTACAGAGTAATCATGCCGCATATATATATATATATTCTAATGATATGGTGTATCCTAATGCATGTAACACTCAATATTAAATGTTACATGCATTAGGATACAATATTTGTGTATAGTAACTAAATATACTACCTCGCTCAATTTATTGCTTCTCTAAATATAGTACGGCGAGTTTTTTTTACAATTTTTTGCTGCTACGGATTTAGCTCATTTAAATAACCACCAATCGCATGACAGTTCATTGGAATCGCTTCCAAATAATTTCAATTTCCACACATTTGCCCTCTTATCTTGCCTTGAATTTGTTTCAGATACTTTAAATTAATTTGTTTAATGCATATAAATGAATGACTTATGCTAAGCGTTTTATGAATATATATTATAGCTATTATGTAATTTCAATTGTGTGCCTTTTTGTTACATTTACAAAAAGATAAAAGTATGCATGATATTGCATCTATTAACTTAGCATTATACAACATATACCTACTTTAATAATACCTTGAAAAACCAACAACCGAAAGAAAGATGTGTCAATTTTTTATAATTGTTACATCACTCGTTTCCATAAAAATGTTGCGTGTCATGTCAACCTTTGTTGTATTATAACCTGTAAACTTAAGTCTTTCTAGAGATAGGTGAGGTGGTCACTTGTTAATTTACGTTAATGTGAATAAGGAGTAGGTAATCGGAGTAATGAATAATGGAAATAAATAGAACTACCTGTGTATATACAGGTAGGATGTAGGGAAACATTATAAGGTGATTAAAACAGAAAAATGATGATGGTTGCTGACAGGATTTACTCAAGTTACAGTAAAGAGCTAAGATAAACGTTTAGTATAATAATAGCGTGTGTAGTACCTACTACGTGTACAACTGCAAATGGTATCACATATGTATATGGTAGGGATATAAAATAAATTAAAGATTATGACTGCAAGTAAATTATGGCCGGGGGCAAAAAGGAATGAGATTTAGTGAAGCTGCCGCTAAAACTTAGGTAGGTTATACACTTACATACCTGTACTCTGTGTATGTACTCTTCCCTCTTCTATAATCCACTCACCTTAACATAAGTGGTACCTGTGGTACCAAGTAACACAACTTGGACATACCTAAAATCGATTCACGGTAAAGAGTATTATTTTTTACTTAGGATCCCACATCCATAACTCTATCATACATCTGCATACTTCATACACATACAGACACACATTGTACACACAACCTCCTTGTAATTACTGTACCACTTTTTCAACCACTGCTGCGTACAATCCTTCACTATTCTACTAAACGGAAAGTAAACGACTTACTAAACGTCTTAAGCCTCACATTCACAACTCAAATTAATGCCACTATAGCACAATGCTTTTATACACAACATTCTGACATTTACACTTCGTAGTAATATTGAACTGGCTACTTAATGTTAGTACCTACTCTATTATATTATATTATAGCACATACAAGACACCTGTCTCTAACACAATGTTATTACTGCAGCTAAACGATTTGGTTTCATACATATCCCTTCTTAATTCTATACTACAAGGAATTCCTACTATGTATTGGAATGTGCAGTTCAATCACTATATAGCCAATGCGTGTACGCGGTAATTGAGTCGCTCCACATTTCATGTATTTTTGGTTGTACTATGAATTGAGATTGGTGTGAATGAAACTTCATATTTTTTAGCTGTTTATAGTTGGATTATTTTAAGGGACTGATGAAATTGAAGCTGAGAGCTGTGAGCATAGCATAATATTTTCTGTTTATTTAGTGTACTGGTTAAGAACCTCGCATTGTAAAGTGTATGAGTTTATCCACTTGCTCCGTTTTATTCAAGTGTATTATTCCGCGTAGTGTAGGTACTGTGAGAACTACACTTCTATGAATACGTTTCTCTTTTCGAATAATACAGCTACCTAATTGATATAGCAGCATAGAGCAGTGCACTACCAGATAAAACTTGTGCACTAGCTACAGTGTAGAGAGTTTCTGCATACTCCTGTCAATCACAATGTTTATGCGAATTGCATTTCACTAGAAAAATGGCAAAAAGCTTTCTTTTAAAGTATATTATGCATTTGGTATTATCATGTTATCAAATTATTTAGTAGTAGCAATTGCGAAAGAATAACACTGGAGTAGTAAAATAAATATTACTCTGTAGCATTATGCAATATTTATTAGAATTATATAGAATTTGCACTTGCAGAGTAGGCACATAAATCATTGTTGAGCTGTTTCATATGAATAGCTTAAATTTAGCGATAAAGCAACACTCATCGTGCTGATAAAAATTGATATTGACGTGTCTCATCGTGCGATATATGTCACTGTTTATGTGGAAATGGAGAATTTCTTGGTTTCAACACACTCAATAAGGATTTTTGACGCTAATCTTCAATGTGAAGTACACATATTAGCTTTTCATGTTAAGTCATTCACATTATAGCGAAAACTAACATGTAACTTATTTATTCGGGAATTGTTTGAATAAATATTTAATTTATATTGTAAAGAGGTAGGAATAGAAACTTGGAAAAAACAATAAAATATTTTTCGCAGTACAATTATTAATACTAGTAATTAGTACTAGTACCGTATACATCATAGAATATACATCTACATGTTGTAGGCATCAATGACTGCGAAGTTTTTTAAACAAGGATGATTACATTGTATTGCGTGTGTTAGGTTGAATTCATGTGTCCGTATAACTACCTACTGTACTTATACTACCTAGTACTTACTATATATTCTTTACATAGTAGTGTATGATATACTAGTGGCAGCAGAAAGGGAAGAGTTTGTGTAGGTATTACATGTATTGGTAGCAGAGAGTATGTATTCTGTATAGTTTGTGTTGAGTGTAGTGAGTGTGGTGGTTTGACTTGAGTTGCACTTTGGAGTTTGGAGACTGAGTTAGTCTACATGCAGCTTTCGGAAAGGTAGGACGGTAGGACTACGTGCTACATGTTCTCGTTTTCCTCAGAATCTCAAGCATTTCTTAAATAATAATATCGTTTATCGTGTGTTTTAAGCTGAAACGGACGGCTTAGCAAATAAATAGGGAAGTGTTGTAAACCACAAACACGCACGCACACAAGGACTACTGTACATACACCAAATACTTGCGAAAGAACTCACAACTCTGTAGGACTCTCCTCTGCTGTACATTCTACACACTGCTAATTACAAGGCAACTAGCACTGCTAGAGCTGTGTAGTAGCAAGTAAGCGAACATTTGCACTGGATACACTTATTTCTTCGTAGTAGTGGCAGATAGTACAAACACAGGTACTCTGCACATCTTCGTATCCATACGCTGTATGAGCTGCATGTGTGTTCAGTAGTAATGAAGCTGTGAGTTCAAGTGTGTGCTAGTGGTATAAATATTAAACATCATCATGCAACCAACCACATTGACAATCTGACTCCTAAAGCCAACACGTCAAATCAAATAGTGTTCTACAGTTAATAAATCTCAACAAGAGAATTGTTACAATATTGCAACTTTATACTACTACACTGCAAATACTGCTAGTGATATTTTAGTGAATAAAATACTGAAAAAAATCAAAGTCAGTTCAATAAGTGACAACATTTTTGAAATAGTTTTGTTCAAGTGTACATTGAACTCAAATTCAAGTAAATAAACAATTTTTATTTTGGATACAACGTGTTTGTGATCACAAAGTAGAATTTCACATCGTAAAGTGTATACACGTTCTCACGGTGCCCCATTGCAGGGATTTTGAAGAAAACATTAGTGTGCATTATCGTGAGACTGCTGGGAGCAAGAGTTTTCTGTTTAGAAAACTTGTTAATTGATTTGGAAAGTGTGAAGAGTTTAGAAAAGTTTTTAATGACAAAGATGGAGATGTCGATTGACAGTTGGACAAATAGCTCGATACACAAGATGAAAGATTGGGTTCGTTTCGACCACGACTGTCTACGACCGGAGCATTGTTTAGAATGTGACAAAAATCAAGAGAAGAATCGAAAATTCCTCTTTACTTCCGGTGGCAATGTGATTATCAACACGAAATCAATTCTTCTCAATTCCTCGAGCTTCAAGATTGTGATAAATGTTCCTCTGTTTGACTTGTCAATTGAAAATGTGAAAATCATATGCCAAGACACGAGGTTAAGTGAAACGAACCTTAAGGCCCTCATGAATTCTGGATGGTACTGGCCCGACATCAACTCAGAGGTAACACTCTTTTCATTTCGCTAGCATTCTGCCACCTTTCCTTCTGTCAAATCACCAAAACACATCTAAATTACTCACATGCTAATGTAAATGCAAAGCATTTCCCAGAAATCCAAAATATTCCTATTCCACATACAATCATTGGCTCTTTAACAATAAGAGACATGTGTATCGTCCTTCTACTAAATGTGTGCCTGCATACAATTGCCATTGCATAGATACACTGTATTTATAATGATCTTCATGAATGATTCATTTTGAGAGCATGCAAGTACGTATAATATAACGTACACACTACACACGTTTAGCTTTACAAGTAGCAATGCAATGACGGATGAGCTTTATTTCGCGACTGTTGTGAGTGTCATGCATGTACAGCGTGCAGTACACCTTTATTGCCATCATTGCCCACCATTATATTCGATACACCTAACGGTCCCCTTTTCTTGGAATAATTTCCATCTACAATTTTAATATTGATACAATCATCAGCCCTCCTGCTTCCAACACAACCAAACCACTCACTCATTCTTCACTCTTCATTGTGTAAAAGCACACTGAACTGCCCCCATACACATTTCCATCCTCTTGCTCAACATTTAAATATTTGTGTCATCTTGGCTGTAATAAAAGCACATTCTCAGAAATGTCTCTCACATTATTGTAGACCCAAGGGGGAAAATATCGAAATAAATAAATATTATTTTAATGTGCAGGAGTGTGTTTATTGATAAAGCGATGATGGCGATGATGGTGAGATGAGATGAGGTATATGAGTGGGTCAATCATTGGATATGATGTTGTGAGTGCATGAGTCACGCAGTGTATAATGAGAAGGTAGCAAGGCTGCTGTGTGAGCTAATGATGACGAAAATGTTGCTGACTGTTTCTTTAGGACTGAGAAGTTCTTTTGCAGCAGACGTGGAGGAGCATTGGGAGTGCAAATAGTTTTGGGATGAATTGTGATGTCAGGAAGGCACAGAGACACGAACGACAGACAGGATTCAAAACTTTTCCAATCTGCTGCTTAT
>JAQFYB010004693.1:0-15642 GCA_034694085.1 Pogonognathellus longicornis
TACGTCAACATAACACCGAAACCATCCGAAACTCGACTTATAACTTATAAATTATAAGTTATAAGTTATAAATTATAAGTTATAAGTAAAAAACGATAACACTCTAATAAAAGTGCAAAGACTCGGAAATTGTTTTGCTTTACTAACGAATTTGATGCATTTTGCTGTGCTTTTTACCTAAAAGGACTCTCTTTTTTCACTACGCACAATTATAGATTCAAGTGTACCTCATAATAATATTGTGGGCTTACCTCCCCCCAATGTATCTTCATATAGAATCTTGCCGTGTACCCCCCTAACTTATAAACCTGGCTACGTGCCTGCGTATTCCGTCGTACATACTATGTACATCACTTAAGTTTTATAATTTTTAAATAAAATGTCCAAATTTACCTCCATGATTGAATCTTCCATTTTGCAAGTACGGTCCAATTTTAATTAAAACTTTTTTTTAATTTATAAATAATTTTATGTATGTGATAACGTATTTAAATACAATTTGGTAAGGCTAAGACGCTTTTCAATTAGGTGCTATGCTACTACTACTACTACTACTTGGAAACATTTATCTAACAATAATATGTAGCCAACCTAATTTAGTTGGGTTTGAAAAATATTAATGGCGGTGTTGTCAACAAAATTCAGACAAGTTTACTTGTCATAGCCCACTTTTCGACTGTCTCGCTAGAAAGTTTTTCAGCTTCAGTAAATGTGATATGATAAAGTAATGTTTTACACCCCATTCCTCTAAATGGTTATTTGATTATATATTTTGGAGAGAACCTTCAGGAAAACAAAACACTAAACATGCCTATAAACATGCCCATAATGATTAGAAACAATCTGCTCAAAAGTAGTTACTGCAGGTTTCACCATATAATGATTGGTAATTCAGACAGTACAAATGTATAATTTTTTAGTGAATACGAAAAAGTTTGACCTTCATTCATAACGTTGCCAATTCGCCTTACAAGTCTTGTGAGTGTGAGTGAATCTTGTGAGTTGTCTAGTGTAAGTGTAAGTTAGTGTAAAAGTGAGATTCGTAGCATTTCCAATGTAATTACTTACTATTACACGTTACGCAATATTTTTATTGCAAGAAGTCAGAAGTTGTTATTATTTAATCATAAAATATGAGACTTGTTGAACCATCTTCTATGTATAATTTAGAGTAGGTATCTAATATCTAAGTACCTAGGTATTATTTCGAATATTTTAATAACGACAATTTCTACGGAACCTATAAACGATATGTCTTGCGCACAAAATTTTAATATCCTATTGTTTTTTTAGCTTATTTAAAATTTAAAGTAAAAAAATATACATTACAACAAATGTTAGCAGATGAATTACGAGTTTAATTCCTAATCAAAATGTACACAGGGTTTTACTAAAAAATTATATACAATAATATTACTCCATGCAATAAGTCCAATACCAATAATACACTAATTTGATGTGTTATCTGTTAAAGTCAAAATTTTTCGTTATTTTATACCTATTACAATTTTTACAATGCAGTTGAATGGGGACAAAGTATTTGTAGTGAAGTAGAAATATAAGCAATATCAAAGATTATCCTATCAAAGAAAGACACCTAGGTACTTCCTTAGTGTAAATATCTTAACTATTAATCTTAAGAATAAATATTAATAGTTTTAATAATTCATGTAGCGTAATGATTTCATGTTTGTCTATATAGACCACTATAAACATACATATTATAAGTATTATAACATTTATTCATGCCATGGTATGGTAAAAATTGTGAAAACCAATGCAGCAATGGTTATATCAATAAACACCTATTACTACTACTACTACAATAGACCACTGGCGTAGCCAGGAGTGCAATCCTCCCCCCCCCCCACCGAAATTCGGAAAAAATAGGCTATTATACATTACACCAAAAAAGTACCAAAAAATCGAGAAAACTTTCGGGATCGAGCGAATTTTATATATGTTATATTCATTTTTGCCCAAATCTGTCCAGATTATTCGCGCAAAAATGAGCACATAATATACTTCTTGTTTGGAGTTTCCCTCTCCACCCCCTGAACCAAATTGTGGCTACGCCTATGATATAGATATTCACTACCTCTTATACTTACTTCACTATCAATTTAATATGCCAATAAATAAGTCATAAAAATTTGATTTTCTTTTAATTGGATGCAAATATTAGTAGATTCAAAATTATAATAAATAATAAATGTATACACAAACTACACAGATTCCTATTGTTTTCTGCGTGAATGCGGAATAAAAATTACATACGCAAACGCTATATAATAAAAGTGAGTTTGTACATAATCACAAACAACTGCAATTAGGACGGACACAAAGTCATCACAATATAATTGAGCGCATATAACACAAGTGCTTACCTACATAACTTCATCGCCTAATTATGCTCGTTTCCACTTAAATTTTTTCTCATGCAGTCATGGCCGGCCAAGCAGACCTCGACATTGTAAAATTAGCATTTTTCATAATACTAGGTATAGGTTCATATATATACAAATGTTTAGAACTGCAACAATTATTACAATTTAAAAAATTTGTTTTACACTAAAGTTTAAATTTGCAAAATAGTTATACCGATAATTATGACATGACATAGACCTTTTGTTAATCAGAGACTCAGAGATAGTAAATAATTGAGGATAAACCTACAAAAGATACCACGTTGTTAATACTCCTAACAGAAACATTAAAATGTGAGAAAGCCTCAAAGAAGGAACAGTGAACCTGTAGAAATTTTTGATTAAAAAATACGTCATGTTCACTTTAAAGTCAACATGTACATAAGGTGCGTAACGCAGAGAGCTGATTAATTCCGTCACAAGTGAAAAATCTCGTATAAGGACAGACCTCTTTTGTGAAAATGTGTCATAGCTTGCTTTGCCATGATAGTTTCCCATTCCAGAAGAATCAACTCCACCGAAACTTAAACCAGGCACTTTACAAATACAAATTAAGAAAATTCAGATTATTTTTCATTGAACAAACATTAGAGGACGGAATATTATTGTATAAACAAAATAACTTACTTGCAAATTGCATCATTACATCATTAATGGCCAGGCTCCCACTCATGGATTGTTCTCTGAATAATTGAGCAGTATTTTTCTTACTTGTGAACACATAAAGTGCTAATGGCTTCCCAGGTCTGCATGTAAATATTTTACACAATTTATAATAATTATTTATGCTCTCCAGCAATAATTTTTTTCAGTAGGTAATTTTATGTTGACCTGGTAGATATAAATTCAAGCGCGGCTTCTTTGGACTCGATATTAACAATTGGAAGTATGGGACCAAATATTTCATCTTCCATTAATACATCTGACTCTGTAACGTTTACTGTGTAAAGTAAACAAACAATCTGTTCAATTAAATGATCTATTTTATTTTCTATGTGTATGGATTTGTTCAAGTCGCTTTATACTGACCAACAATCGTAGGTTCAATCCACAAGTCGTCCTCATCGCACTTTCCCCCGATGGCAATTTCTCCTTTGGTTCCATCTATTAAAGCCTTTAGTCGTCGGAAATGTTTTTTGTTGACGACTCTGGACAAACTAAAGCTGGATTGCAAATCACTTCCATAAAACTGCTTCATATATTTTCTTGCTATAGGTAATAGCTGCTCTTCGATTCTTTTCGAGCAAATTATGTAGTCTGGAGCAATACATGTTTGACCCCCATTTATAAATTTTCCCCACACGATCCTTTTCACAGTAAGGTCCAAATTTACTTCATCATCTATATAGACCGGGCTGAAAATTCAAGGTATAATTTTTTAGGCAACATAATAATTTCATAATTTGCTAAATATATGGTCTATGTGGATTTTTTCCTTTAGGAATCAGCCATTTATAGTGAAACATTTAATTTTTTTAAAGGAGTACTTTTTGAAAAACATTAATATCTACATTAAAGTAAATACATCAATATAACTTTTCACTGTTTGCACAGAAATAAATAGGGTACCAACCATATTTCATGTTTTGTTAATTGTAGAGTCACAGTGTTGGTTTAGTATTTGGTAAATTGTGTATACAAAAAGAAGAATCACTAAAACGTCTTATTTTAAATTATTCAAAAAATTGTTTTTCATGGAAGTGTTTTATGTTATATTGACTAATTGGCAAACATGTCCGATGGGAATACATTGAAATTGAAAATTGTTACTAATAGCGAGAAAGGCAGTAGTTCGCCTGTTTAATATCATATTTGTGTGTTTGTTATTAATCTACTGTTTGCAATCCTTCAAATAAATTCACACGCTATTTATACTCACTTACCTTCATTAGTTACATGAACGTAATTGTTGCATAACTTTTACTATAGGAATTTTACTTTGTCTATCTTTGACTGACCGTTAGCGATCAACAAAAATTTTAATTTTGACACGTATATGCATGCAGAGAGATTTTATTTCCCAATAAAATTATATAGTTTGTTTACTTGCTAATTTAAAGTGAAGGAAAAATAGCTACAAAATAATTGAAAAGATAGTATTTCTTCTTTTGAATTCCCTATGTATCACACCATGTTTATTGAGCAACAGTAGAAATTACAATTTACCTTTTCCCACCTAGTTCTAATGTTACTGGAGTTAGATTTTTAGCAGCTGCACTCATAACAATTTTTCCAACTTGTGTGGATCCCGTCAAAAAGATGTAATCGAATTTTTCACTCAATAAAATTGTTGTTTCTCGAACTCCGCCTTCAATCACACGATAACATGTCTGAAAATATTTTGAAAATAAAATGGAATACATTGTGCAACTCCAGTATTTTTTAATTTTGGTTCTCACTGTCTATCATATCATAGCTAAAGGTAGAATGCATAAAAATACAATTTAACTTACAGGGTCTAAGTAGCGTGAGATAAGTTTAGAAAAAACGGATGAACAAGATGGAGATACTTCTGATGGTTTTATGACTGCACAGTTTCCCGCAGCAATTGCTCCAACTAAGGGCGAGAGTGTTAAATTTGTTGGATAGTTCCAAGATCCCAGTATTAGAACAATTCCATAAGGCTCATTTTTTGTGTAGCAAGTATCAAGTGGAATAAGAGCGTTAAAATTATTGAAATCTGGCTTCATCCAGTCGCGTAGTTGACGAATGGCTTCAGTTATTTCTACTTTGGTGCACATAATGTCATATTGTCGAGCTGCAATTAAAACATAAATATTAGTTAAAATATCTAGTGCATACTTGATACATCTAAGCATCATAGCATCCCCAAATGCAGTAACTACAGGAATCGCCGATGTAATGACCAAATTATTTTAATTTATTTGGACAAAGATATCTCCCAATTCTTCATGTATTTCACACAATTAAATAAATCGTCAAATATTATTTCTATTATATTTTTGGCGAATTTTCGAAAGAATATAAATGAATTTCTACAGTTCTATTTGAACTAGACTCAAATGCCCTTACATTCACAAGGAGGTCGCCTCAAATCTTTTTGGATTGCTAAAAGTAATTCCGCTTCATTTTCTTCCAACATTTTCAAAAGATTTTTTAATTGACCCATTCGGAAAGAAAATGGCAATGTTTTCTTTGTTTTAAAGGCCTCTCTGAGTTCGGTCATCACCTATATTTTACAGAATTTGTAAACCATTTTTCAATGTGGTCGTAAAACATAACTACATTATTATTGCATATTACATGTATCTACGCACGTTAATTACCACATTATAATTGTATTTTATTCACTCTATAAACTATACAAAATAATATAACAATAAAAATGTTAAGAATCTCACTTTACCTCATTAATAGAATCTTCCATTTTTCCAATATTAACCCAATCAGAGTAATTATTTTGTGTGTTGTCCTCTAAACTCATTTTCAATTATTCCTGCTATGTAAAATTTCAAACTACAATATCACGATTAAATTTTAAAATCTTATATTACAGTAAGTGAGACAAAAATTATCTTTAGTCTGCTGTACACCCCGGTCAGTTTAATGAATCAACATATGTAAAACTAATAAAACGCATAAAATTCCCAACAGAAGTTTATTTTGCAGATGCAACAATGTGACTGTGCTGTGCCACTATTTAATTTTCCTTATTCTCACATTCCCTCAGACAGTAAATGAGCTGCAATTTTCATGTTGCAGATAACTTGTGTCTGTAACTGATTATTATGCAAGGTCCCTGAAGTAAACAAAAAATAAATTGCACACTTCACAACATTACATGTTGTAGAGCATTTTGTTCACCCCATGTTTCTCGTATTCCCTAGGGAAAATCCATGCGAATTGAGAATAATTATTCCATGTTGGCAGAGTACTTACCAACAATAAACCTAAAATCAAACAAAATTTCTTATGCGTGTCAAGAATAAATAAACCATTACTATAGGTATTTAAATACATGTATTAATGTGGGACTTACTCATTCTTCACACATTAATACGTTGATCAAGCACCAAAATACATACAACATGTGATACTCCTTTTTGCAGAATAGCTTTGACCTAATATTTACATGGTGAATTCAATTCATAGTCAAAGTCGCAGTCTGCCCCTTATGTTTGTAATAGCCTGCAGGCAGTCCAATAGATTGTTGTATGTATTGTACTCTTACTTTGTATTATTTAATGCTAATTAATGCTGGTAGTTCTGCTATGCTGGGAATTGAATATGACTTAATGTTAGTTTTATAACAACAGCATTGTATGTATAATTTTATATTAACAAAAAAGTCAGTGAATACAGCAGACAGGCACAGATTGTGTTATACGAGTACAGCATACTGTAAAAGTAAAACAAAACATTTAAAAATCATGGCTTGGTTTGCTTGGATTAACCACAGTACGGTATTTTGTGAAGTCAAGGCATTTTTCGTGATTTGCAGCACAAATACATTTAGCACACATTTACCATGAGTTTATAAATGGATAATGGGAAAATGGTTTTACTTTCAGTGTCGATAAGATATTATATAATATTATAATATGTAAGTATGCATATATTTTATAAGTTTTTACCTAAGGCCATTGCTTATAAATAATATAAGCAAAATTAAAATAGTAATACAAACAAATGTTTATCCAACGTTCAGGCAAGTAGTCAGAATTATAAGTTGGGGGAGTGCATGGCAAGGTTCTATACAGAGAGCTTGTGGCGAAATCGAAATATTATGAGATGTAAACGAGTCTATAATTGTGCGTCACGAGAAAAAACTGGAATCAATTTAGGTGAAGAATCCTCAGAACTAGAACCGAAATCCACAGAAAAATATATCATAATCTTTTTTCCGTGTTTTTCAATTTTATGACCACAATCGTTTATTCTGGCGGGTGCACGTGCACCCAGTTCCCTCCCTGGCTACGGGCCTGTGTAAATGTAAACTATATATGGATTATGTTTCTTCAGAAAAGCTTATTATTGAAATAATGTAGTATGCAGGATTTTTTGCTCTTTTAACTATACGCATAATTTTACATTTTTGAAGACGTCTTAATTTTGAATAGTAGTAACATAATATGTTTTTTATGTAGTAAATAGTAAATATTGACAATTATTTTATTAGCATTTAAAAATATTCATAAAATAAGAAATCTCAATTTGTTAGTAAAGTTTTACTTTTGGAGAAATATTTCAGCACGTATAATGCACCTAGGTGAAAAATTTCAGCTTCCCAATAATCATGGAATGGAATTTATTATTTTAAAATTAATTAAAAAATAAAAGATTGTGGCTTACAATGATTATATAGTACGTAACATTTATTTGGCATTGACTCCAATTTTCAATGAAATTAAGCCGAACAGACGGATGGACGTACGGGCAGAAAGGTAATCTTTATAATATAGAAATAGAGAAGAGTGAGAATTCTCAGGCTTTGTCTAAAAGCGCAATCAACTGTTGGGTTGCAATCTATATTTGTTTTGTTTGTTAACGATTTTGTTATTTAATTACTTACAAAACATATTCGACAATCAGATATTGAATGCCTTCCTAGTGCTTATATTTTACTGGTGCATAAGTTTAATCAATTTCATACCCACGGTTGAATGCGCTTTTTGCCAACTTGGCATTGAAATATCTTTAGGTTTCCCTCAAGTGTCTTGGAGGAGGATGATGGAGGGAAGGGAAAACTTCACACACTACATTGTAATAAATTCTCTCTGCTTTAGCAAAAAGTAAACTAATGGATATTAACATTACGAATGCATTGAGTGCAAGCATGCAAGATACTAAGTAATATTATATGTAGATATAGCATTATTGATTATAAGTATTATGTTGTGTGGAATATGTTGTAATATTGTCTTTAAAGTGCCATGAAAAATCGATATGTTATGCTTAACCATATAAATAAGGGTTGTCGGTTCGATTGGCAAAAATGTACCTACAACAGCTGAATAGCAAACATAAATAGAATAAATAAATAATGATTAAAGCCAGTAAATTCATTCGCAGTATTTTTATTTGTTACATGGAAGGCGAGGAATTAATTATATTCAAATCACACATAAATGAATAGTTTTGAAACTATTTAACACGTGTTTTTCAATATATTTATATGTATAATGTGAAGACATAAATAAAGAGTCTGCCAAATTGTTAAAGGCAATAATAAATATTAAACAATTAAAATATTTTTGTATAAATAAGTAACACAATTTGAAAGTAGCTTTTTAATATAGGTTTGAACTGTGAACATATAGTAATACTGCTACTGGCTATACTAACATCAGGCTTTGTTAAGTAGTTATTAATTTAGATCAGCACAAATAGATTGTTCAGTGGCATGCAAATAGTCTGTGTTGAGTCTCAGCGCTTTGAGAAATCCACGGACATATCCTCTAAACCATTGATCGGGGTTACGAGTTCTAGCCAAGTACCATATGGTTTCTGCAGTGGAAATATTAAGATTATTTGTTTAAATTAATTTGCCTGAAAGTTTAAATCAATTATTTTTAACAGATATTTTAGTCATCAACTTACGTAAACTGTTTGCTCCGTTATTTCTACATGACCAAACAATGGAGTAGTTGGTGTAGTCGGTATCTAAAACCCAATAAGGTGCATCGAAATTTCCAATTGATGGGAAATTGACCAAAAGTTTAGCTTCTGTTGAACTCGAATTGGCCAAACGAGCACTTCCCAATATGAAAGAGAAATTTCCAGATCTGAAATAAAATTGAAAATAATATTTGAAAAAGAATAAGCGTAACTTAGGAATTTTTTAATGCAGGCATCGCTTTTGCCCACTTTATTCTAAAAACACTGATGAAAACATTTAATATGGGTGCACTTACATTCCATTTATTTGAGTATTATATACTTCTACGCTGCCGTTGCCGAAATCTGCATACCTAGCTGTTGCACAAATTGCCCCAATTTGGAAAGGTGTGAAATATCTTTCAATTTCATACCATTGACCCAAGTACTGTAAATAAAATGTGGGGAGTATAATATAAAAACCATAGGAAAAAATATTTTTCAATAGTTTAGATAATTTATAATTCAGGCGTATGAAAACTTACATTGCCGACGTTGAACGGGCTAAGGGCGGGTATATCGGGACAGTTGCCGATTATACTGACTTGTGCATAATTGCTACCAAAAATAGTAAACAATAATGCAATTAATACTGAAGAATGTAAAACAGCCATTATAGGTATTTATAATTACTGAACGTGGATTCTAATAAATTAATGCCTCGCTTTGGAAAAATAAATGGTCTGGAATTGAAGACGTATATAGCATATGTAATGTTCAGTTGATCTGAAGAATTAATGTTCTCTCACTCTACTTTCGTGGGGTATTTATATCAACAATCCAAGCAAGCATGAGACAAGCATTGTATAATGTCAAAATACGAGAAGTATGTGAAGCTATTCAGATGTTGCGTAATGATTATGAGTTATATAAAAGTTATTATGTCACCAAGCTATCAGACATCCTATTGTACGTTTGCTTTAAACAGATTTCAATGTAGAAAAAAAGTTTTAATGTCAGTGTTTACTTTGTGGGAGAAATATTTATATTTTTCGTTTGGAATAATAAAACGCGTAGTTACAAAACTATTGAATAAAAGTATTTTACTTTTATGTTAAGTTTGGCACATTACTAACAAATAATATTTGATTAGTATCTGTGATTTTTTTCCATGTGCTGTTTATGTAGAAATTAATTTAGTATGAATCTCAGAAATATGCCCCAATCTCTTTATTATGTGGTTAAGATGCGAGACCATGCACATTATGTGAATGTTTTTTTCGTCTGTCTGTCCGTCCGTCACATTTGTGCAGCCATTCTAGTGTTGTGAGCACGATAACTCAAGAACGGATGGGCCAAATTGGTTCAAACTTTACATATGTCATCTGGGGGTTATAACAAAGATCTAGTACAAACATAAGTTCTTTACTATGCGGTATCAAAAGCGGGAGGGCAACATAATTTCCTATACACCAAATTGATATGCTACCAATACCTCAAGCACATTATTATACTTGTTTAAAATAGTTTGTTTAAGTTGATGAAGTAATACGTAAAAATGAAAAAGACATTCCTAAATATTGATAAAGGTAAATAATAAACAAATATGCTTGCAAAAAATTATCGGAAGTGAAAAATTTTCATTTGCAATTAATTATTAGAATTGGAACATATTAAACCTTAATCTTCCTTTCCACTTCCACTCCATCAAGGTGAATTCTTATTATTCCATTAACATTTACATACCCATACCTAGTAACATATTTATTAGGTTTATGTAAAACATTTTTTTGTTTGCTAATGACTACATATTAAAAAATCCTCGTTACGTATTATTGTATAATTATTACGTATATTATCCACTCAATACAAACACGCATAAATAATAGGTTGCGTTTCATTCAGCAGATGAGGAAATACGTATGTGACACTCAGTACAATTATTAACTTATATAAGTTTATAAGTGCAATAGCAATGTCTGAAGTATAGAGAGGTGTGCAAACCAAAAACTTTTGAAAAAAAAAAGATTTTCATTAACCAATTTGGTAGACCATACCGAAACAGTTGAAGGCCATTATTAAACTTTTATTAGCATTTTGCTGAAGCAAGTATATTTTCAAAACTTGTTAAAATTGTATCCTCATTAATGTGGTTCAAATTCATTTACTACGTCATTCAATTAACATTATTGTATTGAATTTAATATCTACATTCGTTTATTAGTTGATGTTAATTGAATGAAATTTTTATTATTTCTTGATCGAACAAGTAATTTTGGTTTCCTGAACCAAAATTCCTTATACCAAAAAAAATTCAGGTATATCTTTTACCAACTAATGAAATGAATTCTAAATTAGGTATTATATGCAATATGCGTATTACTAAATATCATACAACCCCGAAATTAGTTCGGTCGATTTTGGCTACCCCACTTTTGGTTGTGCGCACCTCTAGTTTCAAGTAGAATGTTTCATTGTCATACAGAACACTCAGAACAGGCAACAAAAACTGACATTTTTGACACTTATATAACTGACCATTCCAACCTTTACTCTTTGACTCTTCACATTGACATGATTTTGTAGGTAGGTATCTGCAAAAGTTGATCTGGTAATACCATTATATTTAATGAATGTTATAGTATTATTTTTCTCTCACAGTCAATGCACGTTATCCAATTGTTTATCAATGTGGCTTTATTATGTAAATTGTACACGCTATCAGAGGAAATATTGAATTTCAACTTCCATTTAGGTATACGCACAAATGTACATATTTTATATAAACTTTTTTCTATATTTACATGTAAAATATTTGGGTTATACTTGAAAATGATTGTTGAAATGCTTATCTCATTGACACACTATTGCCTAACATTTATATAACCTAACCCGTTCATCATTACAACATATTATCTACTCATTATATAATGATCGTTATTATTACTGTTAAATTAATACATAATAAGTAATAACAATAACTTATTTTTGGGCTAAGATTACGCTTTTTACCCTCTGTGCTTATGGTAGCTCAAAAATTATATTTTACCTTCCAGGTACCTATAACATGCACCTGTTATATTAATTTGTAATACTCTCGTTTTTGTATTGATATTCAGTGATATCATTTAACTTTTCCGTACTCAAAAGCAGTACTACGTAACTAAATGGACAAAGAGCCGATAAATTTACAACCATATATATTTTATGTACATTGTAATATATTTCAGTCAGTTTTACACTCTATGAGCCCGGCTGCATTGCAATAAATAAACGCAAGAGTATTTTTGAAAATTAATAAAAATAAATAATAGTTGAAAAATCTACAATTGAATGTGGGGCTCATAATTTGGATTGTATTGGAGGTCCGGGTTCTTTTAGAAGAAATCCCTTTACTGTATTATACATATTACAACCATGGTGTGTTCTAAGAACATTTACTGGCGATAATATGAAAAATCGAAAACCAGGATTTTTTTCCCAGAAAACTTTTGATTCTATAAAAATGATTATTTCATCTTTTATATCAACAATTGCACTTATCCCTCTAATTCTAATCATAGACGTCGATCGTCGATTCGTCGAGCGTCGTATGAGATTAAAAAAATAAAAATTAATTTCAGGTATTATAATCCAATGATTGTAGCATTTATTTTTATTTATAGAATGCTAATAAAAATGCAGCTTCTGGCAATGTTTCTTAGTAAATGTAATAATTTAAATAATAATAAAAAAGTTGTAACTTATTGCATAGATAGGTACATGAGGCACAAGTTTGATTTTCAATGGAAATGTGCTCTATTTAAATATGAGTGTAATAATAATAAATAAAGGGTTATTAAAATAGAATCCAATAATACTATTTGCATTCCGTCGTTTTGTTAGCAGATGGCAAGAAAAATTGAATCAGAACCAGGAAATACGTCACCATCACACTCAGACTCTATAAAGTAATCATTCCCAAATTCTTAATAGAAGCGTATATAGTTACATTTATATCAAATATTAGCTAAAACAAGTAAATCGTCCCGATTGTTATCAATAATATACTGATACATTTAACTTAATGTTACATAGAACTATAATGTTATATAAATACTATAATGTTAATGTTATAACGAACTTACCAATCCGGTAAAGCCGTAAGTAATTACAAAGAAATTTCCTCCTTTCATGCCCATTGTTGGGGTAATAGCTTTCAAGTAATTCACAGTTACCGGATTTGAATCTTCATCATTCCTTTCTGCCAGCCATAGCTTTCTCAGTATTTTCTGACAGCATCGGCTTATCTGAAAAGCTCATACAAACTCATTCCATTGTAATATTATTACCTAAGTATAAAAGCATAGTATAACTAATATATTATATCATAGTAATCATAGGTACATTAAAAAGACATAATTAATATGCAATATTTCTACTTACTACAATAATATAAATTACAGCATTGAATTTGGTCACTTTGTTACCCAAATATTTTATTAGAGTGAAATATTATTAAGTAGTTCAAATAATAAGAGTGTACTATTGTGATCAAATTCATTAAACACCACTATATACTTATCTACCATGGCTATATAGTGTAGTGTACATGTGAAAATATTTTTACAGGGTAAAAGGATTTACCTTTTCATGGCCTTCAGAGGCTACATACATAATGCATGTCATTTCCATAATCCAAACGCCAAAGTTAATTCTTTCTAAAGTTTTACTGTCAATTTTCAAAAGATTGTGAACGGCAAAATTGACAAAAAAGACAGACAATGCAAAATAAATTAACGTCAAGTTTCCAAAAACTGAGTTAATGATTGACAATTGATTTCTGGTCATTTCATAATCTTCCATATCCATCATATCCATCTTCTTTACATAAATGACATTTTATTCTTTTTATTTTTCGAAAAACAGATAACCAAAATCGCTTACCATTACTTGTGACCGGGTTGATTTAAATCGATTTTCTAATCGAACAGTTATTTCGAAAATGGCAAAAGCACAACAGGTACACAACAATTGCACATAGGAGCAAATCAGGCAAGAAAACCATCGGAAATAAAGCACAAAATACTCTAGGAGTTGTAGCTTCCATGTCATAATATGCTCCTCAATTGCATGTTCACTGTCAAATTCTTTTTGAAATGTCAGCCACAAGCAAAAGTCCGTTGTAGTTATAAGACCAGATTTCGAATGAAGCAGAATAAAGTCAAAAAAATCCCACACAGATTGAAAAAGACGAGGGGCGAGAATGAATATTCCAAAAGCAATGTACTAAATGTAAGGTGTAGGTAGCCGGTTAAAAATGGCGACATGAAAATTCAAAATATTATCAATCTTTTTGAACTGAAATAAGTTGTGTACTAATTGTGTCAACAGTCTCAATATATTATACTGATCAGGCGCGTACCCAGGATCATAAGCTGGGGGGTGCACAGCAAGGTTGTATATAGAAATTAAACATTGGGAAAGCAAAATTCAATATTAGGTACAATTTATTCCATAATATATTTATTAATTAGGTAAAAAAACAACTTAAAATGCATCAAAATCGCGCGTAGCGCGAATTTTTTGGTAAAATAACCTAATATTTGGCCATTCTGGGGGGTGCACGTGCACCCGGTGAACCCCCCCTGGGTACGCGCTTGATACTGATCAACATTACATGGTAATAATTGCTCGTCTTCTTGTCCACCAAGTTGCAAGTAAGTAGAAAATCCGTGGATTTTTTCAAAATAACGTAAACGTATACAAAATATTGTAACCCACTGCAAATAGAGGTTGCAGCTCCAAATAACGTTGTTGGATCGACCATAATTTGAAAAGTGAATTGACGGGCCATTCGAAGAAGAAAATAAACTGCCGTTCCCAGCAAATTAATTTTCGTAAAGCCCTATGATAAAATTATTTATTGCTAATTTTTTAATTTTTCAAGAAATTGAATTGATTTTCAACCTGGTCGACTTACTTGTTGCCATATTGAGGTGTGTAAATGATACACATGAGTTTCTTTATCAATAGCCAATTGGAAGGGAACAATTCCCAAATAAAATCCAAATGTGATACATATAAGGACAAAAACTGAGGGTAATAATACATGCGGGCATCAGGATTAACAGATTTCGTTTTACTGCCTGTATTTTTACGTGGTTTATCAAATAATTGTACTTTCTCTTCCGAAATGTTGGCTTCCTGTGAATTTTGAATGGTATTCCAATCAAATGATACTAAGGGTGATATCACTGAAAATATTTTTACACTTTTACGAGTATCAATATTCTCATTTTTGACTGCGTGAATATAATGAAACATTTTGCTAGATAGTTTTGCACGAGAATCCTATTGGTATTAAAATTTACATAGCAAATAAACTCGGCTATACTAGTTTGAGAGTTACAATTTCCTATAATGACATAAAGTGTTGTAGCAGCATAAATATTAATGTCTACGTGCTGGAAATTTGTGCTGAAATTATTATTATTGCCGAGTTATTGTCAATACACCTCATGCATTTGTTGATTCACTAATAGTGTAACTGGCAGGGCAGAAATAATATGTTGGAACTTGACATAAACATAACAATCGATCATGCGCGTAGCCAAGGGGGGTGCACAGGGTGCACGTGCACCCCCCAGAATCCATAGAATATCTAAAAAAAGTAGAT
>JAQFYB010004694.1:0-15641 GCA_034694085.1 Pogonognathellus longicornis
ACGGAGTCTATGCCCAGATATAAACATACGTAGTGCAATTGCAACGGAGCATGTGTATCTGGGCACTCGCTATGCTAGGTTTGATGCAATGTATGATTTCCACGACCTTATACATAACACTGAAAATTTGTTAAATTTTGCTCCGTAATGTTGCACGGTGATCCATACTATGAATGCAACGCTTGCCACCAGAGTAAACAAAAGTCTTTGAGATAACCGTAATTCTGAAAATGATGTTATAAGTACGAAATTACTTGCTAATATTGTCCTTGTTATCAAAGATCGAATCGGCATTAAATAAATTCGATAGCATCCATCAAAATATCGAATGATCAACATAAACGAACGATATGTATTACTGATGTTTTTTGGATGTCGCGCTGAATCTTTAGTTATGTAGCCTTGCTTCCCATACCTTGAAATATTTACAACAATTTTTAATAAATCTCTTTGCCTTTATTGGAGCATAATTTAAGAAATTTAGTTAATATCAAATTCATTAAGGGTGCATTCCAGGACTTTTCTCCTTTGACCCTTTTATTCAGTTATTTATCACCAAAACATTTTTAAATCGGATTGAAATATAAATTTGATTTTTGAATAGAGCTATAATTATACTTTCAATTTACGATGCCTGCAAAAAATTGAAACTATACAAGTTAAACATCTTTCATAATTATTAGAAGTAGTGAATTTTTTTTATTTTATAGTCGTAATATCTAAAAATGTTACACAAATCGAAGGTACAATATAAAAGGTGTTAAAAATTCCAATACATATTGAAATCAGACTTTTTGTTCAAAATCTAGCAAATAACTGAAAAAAATGGTCAACTGGTCCGTACCCTGAATTGTCAAATGAAAGATTTTGACAAGATTTTGAATGTCCCTATTTTTTCTCTTTAGATAGATTTTACCAAAATTTATACCGGGTTTCTTTGAGTATTTGAAGAAGACACCATGCATTCACGATTCCTGGAATGAATATAGCGTTGACAAAGCAATACAATCCACATGCAATCCACGCTAAAGCTGCTCCATATGCAAACTTAATAGGGGCACTGCGATATTGTTTAGGGATAATTGTTGGAAAGTATACCACGGCATTTTGAGTTTCATAATATAATAAACCAAATATTGGCGGTACTATTAGCCACCAACTGGATGACAACCACAATAGTATATCCAGTTTCCAAGTTATGTTTGATTTCGGGTTTTTGTAATGCTTTCCTGAAAAATGCGAAATCACGATTTTATAGCAGGATAAAATTTAAAATATTATTCAACAATTATGCGTTTATGCATACAGGCATGATAAATGGCTTTCAGAAAAAATTTAAAGCGCATTTTAATACTTACTTGCGAAGTTTAGAGCAAAGTTTGAAGCAACATTTGTGAAATGATTCATATCATTTATCGATAGTAATTCATTATTACAACAAACGACCAAACGGCAAATAAAATTGTCAAAACTACACTGGTATAATGATCTACCATTTTTTCTCGTTTTACAAACAAAACGTACATAACTCGAGAAATGCTGAACGCTCCATGAAGAAGAATGGAGTACATAGTAGCATAATATCTAACTTTATGATACAGCGAATTCACCTGTTTTATGATTTTGAGATCATCGTCCCACTTGCAGGCCATAAATCCAAAAAAGAATGCCAAATTGACATTCATTTGATTGTTTTTGAAAGATCTTTCAGATATCATTTTTATGAATTTCTATGTATATAAATGTATTGAAATCTATTGAAAAGTAGAAATTTGTGTGTCACACGCAAATTGTGTTTGCTGTTTGAATGTTCCAGAGTATCTAACAAATCAATTTTAGATTATGCCAGTGTTGGGAAAGAAAGTATTAAAGAAGTTCGTCTAATTTAAATGACGACTAAATCGAAATACTCAGAGCATCGTTTTCAATTATTTAAAATAATATATAATCTACTAACGAAAACTTACCATATGCGTGCATGTTTGCTTTAATAGGCAAGTTTGGAAAATGGGCTATTGTTAGAAACGAACACAAAAGTACAACGTTTCTGTTTTAGTATTACCGTTTAGGTTCAAGTGAAGTTGGTAGTTCGGAAATAACGGTTGAGCACTAAGCACCTAAACGGCGCGAAAAATAAATGTTTTTAATGAAGACATAGTCTGTTGACACAAACATGCATGGATGGCAGACTGTAGTACTGTAGTGTTAAAACGAAGCTAAACCAAATGCAAAATTTGAAGTATACAAACTACATTAAATAGTGTTTACTCCTGCAATTTTGATTAAATAGGTTTCAGTAGTGTTGTTGAATTGCTTTAAAAAATTATAGAATAATACAATCAGTTATCGGGAGCAAAACCCGATAAATTTTCTGAACGTTAAATTGCCATATTAGTGTTCAATTTACTGTTTGCCAGCCTAACACAAACGCGAAAACTAAGGTGAAATTCGACGCATGATATCATTGGATGCGTGCGCATCCAATATTACGTTTGTGTTCGTATTTTTAAGATATGCGTTATTTCCGAACTCTTCTAATATTAGGTCAGTTAAGCATCAAACGAAAAACCCAACACAAAACACAAAACTAATAAAAAACCATGGGGGTAGTTTGTTTAAACAGTAGGAATATTCGAATTAGTTCAATGTATGAGCAAACAATATTACAACTAATGTCAAATTGCTATTTGCATTCCATTTAAGAAAGAGTTACGCCATAGAATTATATTCACTTTCGAGTTGCTGTCTATCATTATTGAATATCGTCTCGTTAATCGCATAAACCGACAACTTGATTTTGTATATCTTAAAAATGCGACAACTTGGTTTTGTATATTATCTGGAAAATGCGACAACTTGATTTGTATATTTAAAAACGCGACAACTTTTTCCAGATATACAAAATAAAGTTGTCGGTTTATACGATTAACGCGACGATATATTGTTTTTGCTATTTATAAATTACAAAAAAATACACTCTTTTGTATTTGCGTGTAAGTGCCATATTGTGTACTATTTATTGTAGAATTCCTTACTCCACCCTATATGGCAATTTCATAAAATTCTGCCCGTATCGACAGTGTCATGGCATAAGAGCGTACAGAGAATGTTGATAATTGCAAAAATGGCTAAGTGAATATTTGGTGTTTGGCGTTTTACTAAAAATTTGTTTTTGTCATTCTCAACATTTTCTGAACGTTCCTTTTCCCATGACATCGACGCTTAAGCCGGTTAAGGATTTCAAAAATAATAGCCATTTTTAATGATCAGTTTGCAAAAAATATTCTCAATTTTCCGTGAAAGAGCTTTATATGTTGGGGATTGTGTCATATTATTGAAGACAAACAGAGTGTCTATTGCACATGATGACTTAGCTTTGAAAACGCCAAATACTGTCGCTGAGGGGTTTGCTATTTTTCAACATATGAATATGAAATTTTGTATTCTAAATATTTAGAATACGCTCTACCAGTCTCTTATGGACCATTTTGGTGAACTATATTTAGTTTCGAACTTAGAGCAAGGTCAAAGTTGACCAATTATCATGTATAGCTGCATTTTTCTCGCAAACTAAAGGGAAATTCGAAAACATTATAGACACCAAATCTATTTACTTTATTCAAATAAATATTTTGTATATTTCACTTTTTTCAAAAATTGTCCATTTATGGGAAATTTCCAAAAATGGGGTATAGTAATTTAAAAAAAACCCTGCGGCTCCCACCCATTTCCAAAAAGAAAACTTGGAGTAAGGTCGACTATGATATTATCTATCAGCTGTGTAAATAAAAAATTGGAAACGGGTGGGAGCAGAGGGTCAAAATTACGATTTTAACAATTTTCCCAAAAAAGCACAAAATAGAGATGGGAATGGTATCAATGAAAGGTAAAGAGTAGCTCTAACCTTCGGGCGTGTTTATGTTTCGCTCTCAAATCCCATCTCAACTTTTAGAATTCTTGATTTTACGGGGCAACCGTAGAAGTATGGCTATGTGCGACAACCGCGAAATGAATAATATTTCTTCACATGGCAAAATAGTGTCGTGACTACAGACTAACATGGGCCCATGATGCACGGCATGCATCACCAGCATCGAGCTTCAACGGCTTGGAGACTGAAACTCTCGCGCCATGCAACATATCCTTGTCTGGAAGTGATGTAAGCTAACATGAAATCACCATGTATTATTGGCCGGAGGCGTTAGGTGAAATATACAGTTTATAGCCCAAAAAGAGCCATTCCCTTGCTATGATATAACATAATATATAGATATACCGTATTTCCTGTAATTTTAGCCCATATTCGAATAGTAGCCCCTCTCTATATATAGCCCCTCTCTGAAATCCATTTGGTTTAGTTATAGCCTCGCTCTAATGGTAGCGCTCACCTCCAGAATGAAGTGTCTCATTTAACTGTATTACAGGCGGCTAAAGTGGATAGAATGAGACTTTAAGCCCGCGAAATTCAAATCGAAGGGCAATTTTCGCTATTTTATACATAATAGTTCCCTCTAATGGTAGCCCCCCCTCTATTTTTAGCACACCCTTAAAATCTATTTTGCATAATTATAGTCCGAGCTAAAATTAGAGCAAATATGGTAATTTAGGTTAGCCAGTATAATAATAGTTGCCGAATCTAACTGATAATAATATGGCAATTTATTTCTGCTATTTTTATATACTCAATCTGAATTAAATATTTACTCTGTTGTATTTCAAACATTGCTTTAAAATGAGGCATTGCGACGATATTTCCAGATATTGCAGATTTTAGATTAATGTTGTTCAACACAAAACTCAAAACAAATTAATAGCTAGCAACGCTAAATGTACACTATTAGTCAATTACAGATATTATGATAACTACCACCAAAATTGCGAGATAAAACTTTACAATACGCAAGGGTTATTTTTATTACATATTTTATGTAAACGCTTACACATCCGAAGTCTGCTTCAAAAGCTCACAACTCACAATATGATATATATTACAAAATTACTACTTACTGAAATAAAAAACCTACCTAGCTGTATAAGAGCTGTGTTGGTTCTTTATTTCATATTAGTAACATTCATATTGGTACTTTGCTAGTGCCAATTAAAGCCATAAATGTATGGTTTGTATAAAATAAATATTACCAACTTTTTATTAAAATAATTGTAAAGGCCTTTAAGTTTCTCCTGGGATTTATAGCTTTTAACATTAAGCTGGAATAGAGCACCCTTATTTGGAATGTGAATTGGTACACAATAATTTTTCACTGATTCCATAAATGATGATCGATTTTAAAGTACAATTGAGTCTGGTTTTATCAAAAAGCAAAGTTCCATTTTTATTATTTTACAACTATTTTAAAGCAGAAAGTATAATAATAAGTTGTATATGAAATTGTAGCACAACATTGCGATATTTAGATAAGATAAATTATCGTTTGATATATTGTTAGATTGAAAATCATTAAATCCTGGTTTTGGCTAACCTAACTCTTACACAATGAATTAAAATAATAGTGTAATAAAACTTTTCATACGTACTACTTCTAAACATGAAAGACCAGAATACAATCCTATATTTCTATTGGTTTACGAACGTAGAATCCGAATACTTTAATTTTCATATTTGGTGATAATATCAATTACGACGCGAACTTTAACATTTTTAAAAAGGCGTATTGCTATAAGGTTTTTTATTTAAATCCTCCTACATTAAAATTTGTTTTATCTAAAAATATTGATTTTTGGCCTTGCCCTCCACAATCAAATCCTGACTATGCCTATGTTTAGCAGTATAATAATGTGCTGAAGTATAGCCTTCAGATATATCACAAGTAAAACAATTTGTTGTATTGACAACAGCCGATTGACGAAGATGTACAATGTAGACATTGGCCGATTGCCGATGGAGACATTGCCCGAACCCGTTTTGCCGAGTGCCGACAGCCGAACGGACATTGGCCGAATGCCGAAGGGACATTGGCCGAACGCGGAATGGACATCAGCCGAATGCAAATATGCTCTAAAACAATTTACCTACAAAATAGTGATGTCAAGTCAAATCACCATAAATAGGATATTATTTATTATTGACTCCTTCATTTTGCATCCAAATGTCTTCACACCTAGTACCGTTCAAGCAATTTGAATGATTTAAAAAAAGATGAGTTTTTACATATAACACCGGTTTTGGGAAGTAAATAAACATATTGCTATTTTGGTTAATATTTTAAAATCTATTTACTTCTTTAGTAAATATATAAGTACCTACATATAGTGTATAATCATTCTTTTGGTGAAATATTATCACATCTATGGACATCACTAGTGGGGTAGTTCACCCCCTTCCAAAAAAATTCGGTAGAGATAGTTACTTTGCTTTGAAAGGTCAAGAAAATCGCGCCAATTGTATGTATTTTATGTTCTATTTTACCCAAATTTGCTCAAATGTTTTGCGCGTCGTGCCAACAAGAACTAATTTATACATCATGTTTTGAGTCTACCCCCTTCGAAACCTAATCCTAGTTACGCCTGTACATGCAAGTATTAGGATAAATCATTATGTAAATAAAAGACCGGGACACAATAAAATCGCTACCTCCGGACCGGGACAAGCTTGATACGGCACTGGTGCGCTGTTGAACTACTTTATTAAGCATAATATTATTATGACATGGTGACTTGGCTGAAAGTTTTGTTGATGGGAGCCAGGGATGAAATTTCTTCCAATTTCCGGTGGATCCTGCCGCGATTTCCTAGCGGGGGAGGGGTAGTCCCGCTGCAATTTCCTGGGGATCCTA
Source organism: Pogonognathellus longicornis (assembly GCA_034694085.1). Taxonomy (NCBI): domain Eukaryota; kingdom Metazoa; phylum Arthropoda; class Collembola; order Entomobryomorpha; family Tomoceridae; genus Pogonognathellus; species Pogonognathellus longicornis. Next base: position 6,795 of record JAQFYB010004694.1, read on the forward strand.
ATGCACGAAATCCAAGCCACGCCCCCTGCTGGGGCGTGGCTTGGCCGCCATTTTCTATTCCCGTCAATAATCCAGAAGCAACGTTTAGAAGATCTAAAACAAAATAATGTGAGGCTTGGAGTAATTGTATACGAAGTCTACACGATACTCATATTTTGATTTACTAATGTATCAATTAAGCAATTATTTTCAAATTTTTACAATGTTTTAAAAAATTGTGACGTTTTTTAAGTACTATTTAAAAAAACAAATTGAAGCACACAACTTAAGCTTTTACATTTTCCCGCTCAGTAAAAACACAAGACATTTGCCGCAATAAATGCAACATTGTGCTCACAATCAGTTTTATTACTTTCAAATCAAGGAAAAAGTAGCATTTGTGTATAATTACTCCAAGACTCACGTACTGCATATCAAACAATAATTTTCATATATAATGCATTTTAATATAATAAACTGAGTGAGTTTACTTCGAAGTTGGGTCACATTTTCCCCCGGTACCAAATTTTAGGTATGCGCCTGATCTCTGGTATTTAATTAACATTACAGCACCTGTGATCAATCAAATGATAACATATTTTGAAAACACTACTCAGGATTCAGGTTAGTCTCCCGTAGTGGACATACCTACTTAGCCACAACTGTTGATTCAATTATTTACACAAAATTGGTTTTAGTATTGCAAATTAGACGTTATATTAATTGCAAAAAGAAAGAGATCTTCCGTTTAGCTCTGATCATTTACGTACAAACCTTTTGAATGATGTACTTTTCTTGTGAGATGTATAAGATATGTCCATTTGTTTTGTATGCATCCGAAATGACCTGACAAATATGTATGTGATGTGAAAATTTGGTCTTTGTTAATTATTGTTGATTAGGGTGCACCACAAAACAAACAGAAATTCAAAGTGACTATTTATTTATTCCAGAAATTACATTAAACATAAAGTTGCAAATTTTTTTATGCTATTGGGTTTTTACAACATTACAAAGTTTGTTATCTTACTGCAAGCAATATTCTCAATAGAGTTGAGTGACAGTGACACATTTAAAACCGATTAAAAAATCAAATGAAAATGTGCGAAATACAAAAAATAATTTAACTCAAGTCCGTTCCATTTTTATGATATTTTCCGAAACTACATTTTCCCAAGTTGTATTTTATCATTTTATTTTATCCAACGAATTCCCGGTGGTTTTAATGAGTTCTCTTCTCAGATATTTGTTATGGTTTTCTTTTTGTACGTTGCCAAAAGAAGTTTCATTGTGCCCCTTGTAAGTACACGAAGGTATATCATATTACTGTTGGATTTGATTGTGGCCACATCTCCTATTTTGATACTCAAAGGCTTCCAGCTTCGTATTGTCATTTTCATGTGTTTCCTGTCAGATATGTTTGATGCAATGTATGATTTCCATGACCTTATACATAATACTGAAAATTTGTTATATTTTGCTCCGTAATGTTGAACGGTTATCCATATTATGAATGCAACGCTTGCCATTAAAGTAAACAATAGTCTTTGCGATAGCTGTAATTGTGAAAATGATGTTATAAGAACGAAATTACATGCGAATATTGTTCTTGTCATCAAAGACCGAATCGGCATTAAATAACTTCGATAGCATCCATCAAAATGTCGAGTGATCAACATAAACGAACGATATATGGTACTGATGTTATTTGGATGTCGCGCTGAATCTTTAGTTGTGTAACCTCGTTTCCCATACCTTCAAATAGTTTTAATAAATTTTAATTCTGTTTGCCTGTTTTGAAGCATGGCAATTGCTTTTTTAGTGTTGGATAGATTTGACTAAAATAAATACCTTATCTCTTTGAATATTTGAAGAAAACAAAATGCATTAACGACTCCTGGAATGAATATAGCGTTGACAAAGCAAAACACCCCACCTGCAATCCACGCTAAAGCTGCTCCATATGCAAATTTAATAGGGGTAGTACGATATTGTTCGGGGATAATTGTTGGAAGGTATACCACGGCATTTTGAGTTTCATAATATAATAAACCGAATATTAGCGGTAATATTAGCGACCAACTGGATGAAAACCACAATAGCATATCCAGTTTCCAAGTTATGTTTAATTTCGGATTTTTGTAATGTTTTCCTAAAAAATGCGAAATCATGATTTTAAAACATGCTAAAATTATGCGTTTATGAATTCAGGCACGATAAATGGCTTTCAGAAATAAATCAATTTGTTTTTTAATACTTACTTGCAAAATTTAGAGGAAAGGCTGAAGCAATATTTGTGAAATGATTAATATCATTTATCGAATGTAAATTTATTAATGCAGTAGAAACCCAAATGGTAAATAAAACTACCAAAACTACGCTGGTATAATGATCTACTATTTTTTCTCGTTTTACAAACACCACGTGCACAACTCGAGAAATGCTGAACGCTCCATGAAGAAGAACGGAGTACATAGTAATATAATATCTAACTTTATGATACAGCGAATTCACCTTTTTTATGATTTTAAGATCAGCGTCCCACTTGTAGGCCATAAATCCAAAAAAGAATGCCAAATTGACATTCATTTGAATGTTTTTCAAAGATCTTTTCGAGAGCATTTTTATGATTTTATATTTATATAAATGTATTGCAATCTATTGAAAAGAAGAAATTTGTGTAGGCGCACACAAAATTGTGTTTGCTGTTTGAATGTATCCGAGCATCTAACAAACAATTCTAGATTCTGCCTGTATTGGTAAAGACAAAACTAAAGAAGTTGTCGTCATATAAATGACGATTGCATGGAAATATTCAGGACATCGTTTTCAATTATTTAAAATAATATATAATTTACTAATGAAATCTTACCCTGGCTCCGAGTGGGCATGTCCATGTATGTATGCTGTAATATTTGGTCAGTGAAGCAGGAAACGAAAATCTCACGGGTTTTTCCTAAAAAAACGAATACCCATATGGGTGTTTTTGGGTTTTTCAAAAACGGGAATATTAGAAATAGTTGAATGCCTGCAAAAAATAATATTACCATTAATATTAATGTAATAAAAATATCGAATTGCTTTCCAAATTGTATTAAGAGAGATTTACACCATAGAATTATATTCATTTTCGAATCATTATCAAATATTTTCACTGACTATCTATAATTTAGTCTATAAAAAGTGTGAAATATCTTGAAATTCATAGACTATAAATTACAAGAAATTTCACATTTTGTATTTGTCCAAGTGCCATATATTGTGAGATCTTTTATAGATATAACGTCCTATGAGAGTATGATATTGTGTTGGAGTTTTATCCAAGTAAATAATTTTATCCAAATAGTTTTATCCAAGTTTTTTCAAAGTATAATTCATCAATGTATATCTTGCAATAGGTATCGAGAATTTGGGAGGCGGATCAATTGAATTTAAAAAGTCAGATCTTTTTTATTTTTGTTTTAGTTAGTTTATGGAAGTTAATTATTCTCAACTGAGTCATTTTAAATAAATCCGGTTGTTCATATTGTCCGGGAATTGAAAAAAAAAACCAGTAATCCGGATTTTTTCTTTTTGATACCCAAAGACCCATCAAACACCCCATTACACAATCTCCCGGTTTTGTGGGTGTTGTGCAGTTAAGTCTTAAGTTAGAAATTGATAATTCCTTATTCCATCCTATATAGCACTTCCACAAAATCTTGTCCGTACCAATCGACGTATTTGTAATTTAAATATTACATACCTAATATTAGTATTCCAGCCGGTTTTAAATTTAAAAAATAATTGCAATTTTTTAATGCATAACTGATCGGTTAGCAAAAATTGCTGACAACTTTTGATACCACAACTTTATATGTTGGAGATTGTGTCATATTATTGCAAAGAAACAGACGAGTGAGTATCCATGCACATTTCAAAATAAAGTATCATATATTTATAGATATATAGGTATAATTTAAATTAGTCAGATGTAATAATATCTGCCTTTGATAATATATGACATTTATTTCCGCTATCTTTGTATACTCAATCTGAATTACTCTGTTGTGTTTCAAAAATTGTTGCAAAATGACTTACGACAATATTTCCAGATATTGCAAATTTTAGATTAATATTATTCATAACACAAGTCAAAACAATTTAATACCTAGCAAAGCTAAATGTATACTATTGGCCAAATTCAGATAGTACGATAAGTACCACCAACATTGCGAGATAAAATTAACTATTTACAATTCTATCGTTATTCTCATTAGTATTAGATATTATTGAAACGCCTACACATCCGGAGTCTTCTCCAAGTTGTCACAATATGATACTACAAAATTACTGTCCACTGAAATAAAAAACCTACATAGCTCCTAGACACCTATTAGAATTATAACCTTGCTACTGCCAACTAAAACCATAAATGTGTGGTTTGTACATAATAAATCTTACCTATTTTTGATTAAAATAATAAGTCACTCATTCAAAAAACATAAATAAGTTTGTGACCTTAGCTTTATGATAATAATAGCCTCCCCCTCGAAAGCGAATAATAGTAAAGCTTAGAATAATAATAGCCCCGGAAAACAATAAAAGTAGTAACAAAAATTGAAAATTCCATATGCATCTACTTTTTAATTTGAGTTATTATGTAGGCAAAGTATTGTTTGTTACACGAGTATTTTATTTAAGCCTTTAAAAATTATATTGTAATATTTTATACCGAAACCTCCATGCTTAAATAAATGTAGGTACTCCTGAAATGTTATAATAAAAAGCTTATAATATCTAGTAGAACTTTACACATTTCGGGGGAGGATTTAGTTCCGAAGCCTCCCCTCACTACGCCCTTGTGTTCTAGTAAAAATGATTTTGAACGTGGTCATTGATCATTAAATAGATTTTTGAGAGCATGCATAGGCCGTAGGCCTTGTAGATTTTCCTGGCTTTTATAGAGCATCCACATAATTTGATTTTTTTTATTAACCACTGTTTTGAAACAAATGATAATGGGATGTATCAGTAGTTCTTGCATATTACTATACTCAATAATTTGATAAGATATATTACCGTCTGATAGATTTTTCGATTGAAAATCATTAAATGAGGATTTAAACCAGGTATCTCTTATACAATGAAATAAAATAATATTGTAACAAAACTTTTCATGCCTACCACTTGATATTATCTCCATAGAAGCCGAATGCTTTAATTTTCATCTTAGATATATCAATCAATCACGACTCGAAGCTTAACATTTTTGAAAAGGCGAATTGCTCAAAGGGTTGTATTTAAATCCTCCTACCTTCAATTTGGTTTTGCTATCTTAAACTAATGATTTTTAGTTATATAATATTATTTTTCCTGTATTTCTGAACTTTGCTATCTATTTAAATTATGCCTTCTGAGACTTATTTAATTTCCCCTAATGATGAGGATGCCTATACATTATATATATCTCAACAAAATCTTCCAAAGGCCTAATGATATAAATGGTTTGACAAATAAAACATTCTATTAATTCACCCGAAATATTTTTCACATTTTATTACACGTAATATTTAAAGCTGTTTCTTACAAAGGTATTTATTATTTTCTATTATGTTAACATGCACATATATGACGTAATTTTATTTAAAAGCAGTTTTGTTTATTTCTGCTTTCTCCTTTTCAGCCAATTGTACTTTTGACGGTTCTCCATGGACTACTGCGAATTCAATCAACCAATTTTCTAATGTTTCGGGCTAATCCCACGAAAATCTTCAATTTATCAAATAAATTGCGTTTGAATACCCCATATTTCGGATTGACTATGGAGAGCGGATACAATCATTTCAAACTGTGATTATACTGTTCGCATTATTTCGAAAACAATAAGTTCGTTCTTGTATCTCAATTTTTCGCAAATGAATACAGTGAGCGCTAAACAGCTTCCTAGAGGTATGAGACATAAAGAAACAAATAAGTTAGACAGCGTCAATGGGTACGCATTGCGTTCTGCTAGTGAGAGCTCAAGTAATTTGGAAAACAAGGGGTTATCCATTGATGAGTTGACATTATTGTAATACTCCTGAACCAATTTTAGACTTCCACTTTTCTTCAATTTCTTCATTTCATCATCCCACCATTTATTTATAATGCCCGTTTCTTCAAACGCAGCTATGATTTCGCTAAACACATCCGTGTACTTTGAATTTATTCGGAAACCAATAGTATTCAAGCCATGAAGTACAACATCCTCAGAAACAAGAACTGGTTGGACAGTTACATTCAACGTTGCTTCGGTAGCCAAAACCACACTAAGCATATCGTCCCATGTAATGCAAGCAACTTTTGAATTAATAATTGCTTTTGGGATACAATCTGACAAACATGCTCTATACGTTTTTTCAGTATAAGTTTGACGCTCAAAAATTTTGTTAAAAGATTTTGAGTGGCTTTGGCTAAAATATTTTTGTTCCCATTGAGCCGTACAGAAAAAGATTTCATATTCAGAATTCTTAGCCAGATCATCAAATGTTCTTGGAGCCTTTAGTGGCTTGGGAAACATGAGATTTTTTCTTAAGGTACTTTTATATGCCGTTCCCATCACTAGGCAAAATATCAATAAAAGCAGCCAAATTAAACGACTAGAATGAGTTGAGAATACTGGGACTGATTGATCCATTGTAATTTTGAAAGGAATAAAAAACAAAATATCCCACATATTTCCCTGTATTCTGTGACCACCACGGAAATAACATTGACAATATTGAAAAATTGCCAAAAACATGAATGTCACAATACATCCATACCAAATTTGCAATTTGAATGGAAGGAATAGAGAGTACCAGTAAAATTTCCTGACTGGGTGCCCGACTATAAATTGTAGTGAGCTAACTTTTACTATGTGCGCAAAATCGCATTTTCCAATGTATTGTACTCCATAGTCGATCAGCAGAATGAAATCAATTCCTGTGTCTCGGTACATCAAATTCGAAAAAGCTACAGTCCATGTGTCATTTTCTTTGGGAAATATAGATTTTCCTTCGGGTACAATTTCAAACGTAAAATTGAAGGCGTGCGCACTTTCCTTAAAAATTGAGTAATGAACGCCGGAATATATTGTTTCTTCTTTTAATGTGTAAGTGTATGGCGGTTTGTTGATACTAACACCTTTCATATGGCGCCCACCTAAATGTGTTCGTATTGATGTCCAACCTTGTCTTATATTTTGCAATTTGTGAACAGATAGACTTTTTAATGTGTTTGTATTGGGAATGAAATATAACATATTTCCATTTCTTGCATCAATAAAATATTTGTTTTTGAATTCATTATAATTATTTAACCGTTGCCACAAATGGTCATTATTCTCAGTGATAGAATTTACTATCACGACCAAAAAGTCCTTTTTGGTGTTTAAAGTTTCTCTAATAGTATATGGTAACACAGATGAATTCCAGTCACATATTATTGTTACGAAATATTTTAATGGTAATTGCTGATTTACAAAATTTTGTCGATTTTTCACTTTCCAGATGTTTTGATTGGCTTTTGAATCGTAATAAACTGTAGGATACATTGATGATAATAAATAAGTTGAATAATGTGAATCATAAAAATACTGGTTTGCTGTACTGAATGATTTGTGGTCCACATCATCACAAATCAAACGAAGAGACAATGGATTGTATATTTCTGAGTCTTTAATTTTCAGAATGATATTTTCGACAGCTTGTTTAACATTTTGGATATTCGTTGTATAGCACAATGTAATCAATAAGTGTATTATTAGAAAATACAGTACAAATATATTCAGAAGTTTAGTGGATGATCCAATGAAATGTATCATGGTTTATTACAAGTTCAGGTATAAATAAACGGTAGTTCATAAATCGCACTGTAATATGCACCACTGTTTTTTAATTTGAGAAAGTGCTGAAGTTGATTTCAAAATTAATAGTTTGTGTGTAGTTTAAACACGTCTATATCGTTTGAACTCACAGATACTATATCATAGTGTCCAAATGGTCAATGGAACTTTAATTTCTTGTGTAGCGAACAAAATTCTTTGCGTATCGTCTTATCGTCTGTATCGTCTGTATAAAGTGATTTATTATGTTTGCAACTCAATTTTATATTAATACTACGGAGGGACACGACTTTCTAATGTATAACCTGCCTGTAATAATTTATGCTTAAGCACAATTCCAATTGGTGCTTGTATAATAGTACATCGAATTTCTCTTGTGTTGTATTATAATTATGAGCGTGTTTGTATTACAATTAGTAGCAGGTGCATATAATACTATATACTACCGAACATTGTGGTATTTTATATGTAAGTATGACAATGACAGTTCAAGAGAATTACGTCAATTATACATAAAATAATGTAAAGTCAGAATGTGCAAGGCCGAATGTGCCTGTACTACATGGAAAAGCCGGAATGAGTAGCTTATCAGTATAAATTATATTAAATAATATGTTGGACCAAAAAATGCCTAAAAATCTTATTTCGGGCAAAAAGTGTAGAAATCTTATTTTGGACAAAAACCCTAAAAAACTTATTTTGGACAAAAACCCTAAAAAACTTATTTTGGACAAAAACCCTAAAAAACTTATTTTGGACAAAAACCCTAAAAAACTTATTTTGGGCAAAAGGCTTACAAAACTTATTTTGGGCAAAAGGCTTACAAAACTTATTTTGGGCAAAAGGCTTACAAAACTTATTTTGGGCAAAAGGCTTACAAAACTTATTTTGGGCAAAAGGCTTACAAAACTTATTTTGGGCAAAAGGCTTACAAAACTTATTTTGGGCAAAAGGCTTACAAAACTTATTTTGGGCAAAAGGCTTACAAAACTTATTTTGGGCAAAAGGCTTACAAAACTTAT